>PJEN01010927.1:0-67306 GCA_004024605.1 Pteronura brasiliensis
AAAAAAAAAAAAATTTAAATGGGAGAAATGGCCACCAATTGTAGAGACCATACTGAAATGATTATGAAAAGGGTGAAATGGTTAAACTCAGAATAGTGATGTTGCTTTGCACATGTATTTCATGGTAGTGAAAAGTATAAGATAGGAAATCCTGAGGTAAAGTTGACTTCGTAAATTACCCATTTCCCTGTAAATGTTTCCAACTTCTTAACGTGCCAGAATATTTGTGGGTGAATTTTATTAATGGTAATGGGATGTATGTGCACAAACCCTTCTCTGTGTCATTGGGAGATGGAAACCTTTACTATGCAAAATCTCTGTTGAAATCAAAGTTAATTTGCATAAGATCCACATTGGTTGCTTAATGCATAGTGTGGGCTGGCACCTGGTGTGCGCTAAAAAGCAACCTGAAAACCCCAAACACAAAACAGCTTTGTGCATGAATGCTGCTTAAGAAAGTGCTAGCTATTAAATATTTTCACAGTATTAAATATCTTGATATTTAATCTTAAGCAAGATTTTAAAAATCACTTATCATCACATTGCAGTTGATATGTAAATTTTAAAGCAATATTTCAAAAGGAAGCAAAATAATGCAACTAAACTATTTATAAATGCTTCCATTTTAAAATAGTTTGCATCATATAAGAGTTAATTTGAACTCTCTCCTATCAGTAAAATAATTATTTCATCAAGTGGAATTGAATTTTAGTTTCTCAGTTTGCACAAAAAAAGAAAACTCAAAAGCAGAATCAGAAATTAAATTGAAGTATAAGCAGTGTGTTTTTAGTCAAAAATAATAATAATAACATATGGCTGATGTTTTGAAAGCTTGGTTTTTATTTTATTTTAAAATTTATTTTCATTTTAAGGCTTCAACGGGGTTTTCCAGCAGGTGTCACTGTAGGCAAATATAAAATGATAAATACATGGTTTATACAGCTTGCCGCCAATGATTCCTTAAGAAAAGAGCAGGTTTATCTTCAGACTTCTCAATTATTAGTTTACTGTTGTTGTTAGTATCTGTTTCGTAGCATTATTTCCTGTCTCTGTTGACGCATTCACAACTTAGAAACAGTAACTCAGTTAAATGAGCAGAAGCAGCAGTGTGTTCTGTGAAATGAGGACATGACAGCCAGCTTCCATTTAGGGGGTAGAACCTTTACTATTTTATAAGTGAGAATCCTGAAATCTTGAAAAATCAAAGTAAACCATAATATTTTAATTTTCAAGGCTTTAGGGATCTTCCCTAACAGTTTAATTAGCAATTTCTAATTTTGGGGGTTTTTGTATAAGCTTTGTTAAAAGACTAAAGTTTCATCAGGAAGGAAAAGTTTTAAAAATATTTAGCAAAACACTTATCATTAGTCTAGGATAAGTATGAGAAAGGGAAGAATAGTGATAATAATAATATTATTGGTTCATTGAAATTATGCTTCAATAGTTGGGATAGAATTAAATTCATATTATTCAGCTTGCAAAGAATATGTCATTAGACAGCAGATAAACCATTTCTGAGCATATTATCACAAGGAAATCCAGACAGTCCATTCTTTCTTGTTTCACCCCTCTTTTTAGTATGCATAGCCCAAAGAAAGGGAAGCAGAGTAGTAATAAGGTATTGGCAGGAGAATTTTTCAGGAGCGCTTTTTGCTGATTTCACAGTTTTCCTGTTTTCTGGTAGCTGCATCTCCATGTAGCTTTCATAGTTTCTAAGCAGTGTTTGGTCTGCATCTGTAGACTAGATTTGTCTGTTGACAATATGATATGCGCAGATAGAATTTAAAGAGAAATGCACACAACAGAAAGTGGGTTTGGAGTATTTTCCTCACCCAATGCCAGTGAAAAGGACCTGATGATTCAAAAGTATTTTTATACAGTTCATTCTTAGGAGGACAGAGATGTATTCCATGTATCCAAGCAGGTAAGTAAAAATATTACTTTCTCTACTTTATAATCAACTCACAAACTATCAGGGAAATTGCTGCTTCCTGTGACTACAGTTCTCAAGCCAAAAATAGGATCTGCATCTCCTGACTCACTTCTTTCCTCTAGAACATGTCACCTAAAATAGAGTTGTTTTTTGGCATCTGAAGACATGCTTTCTTTTTAATTATACTTGCTAGAGTCGATTGAGGCCTGACTATACCTGGACTGTGCTGAGTACTTCACACGTTCTTTCAAGTAGTTTCCTCCTGACCCCCCTTTCTTAGGACGTAGATACTATTGTCCCTATTACATTGACACAGGGACATATAAAAAGAGCTCAACGTGCTCAGGATCTTGTAGCCAGGAAGGACAGAGAAGGAGCCTAGATTTGGGTCTTATCAAATCCAAAAACCTTAATTCTTAACCACTGCACTCCCACAGCAAAAGAGGCATGTTATTCATGAGAATAACATAATCATCAGTGGGAAGTCACACAACAAATAACAACTCACTTTTCCCTGTATTTTGTGGGCTTTAGGATAGAACCAGCTTCACCCTGTTAAGGTATTCAGCTATAGTCCTGTAGAATGACTGGCTGAATTTAGAATTATGATCTTGTGATCACTAGTGATATTTCTCTGATTTTGCTTATGAAGCAGAACCATATATCTATAAGTTTAAGTCAGGAGTCTTAACAAAATCAAAGGTTCTTCTGGGAAAAGAGAAAACTCAGTAACTACAAACTCTGAGCATTATAATCTCATAGCATGTCATGTTTTAAGAAAGTTGTAGAAAAAATAGTAAAAGAACGACAAAGAACGGAGAATTAGTCACAGTTCGATTTGCAACATGTTAAAACATTTCCATTTGAGGCCTGCAAAGCATTTGGGCTATAACTTCTGTAACTGAAATGTGATTGAAAGTTTACAGTGGATTCAAAGAGAATCCTGGGGTGAAATCCTGACTCATTTCCCTGTTTCCATGTCTCTAAAATACTGAGAATAGGAAGTAACTGGAAAAATGTATCTAGTGGTTATTATGTTCTAAGCACATAATTCTTCTAAGTGCTTTATAGACCTATCTCACTCTATCTTTTAAAAACCCAGTAAGATAGACACTATCATTTTATTCCTCTTTTACAGGGGAAAGAACAGAGGCTGAGAGGTTAAGTCCTTTGCCTGAGAGCACAGAGCTAGGAAGTAGTAGAAGTGGGATTTCAGGGAAGCTTTTGATTCTTCATGTCTCTTACCGACTGTGGGAAAATGCCTTCTTATATTGTTTCCATGAGTATTAGAAGAAAAATTTAAGGGAGGTAATATATGTAAGGCACTTTATACAATGCTTGGCATATAGTAGAAAACCAATTTATGTATTTGTTTTTGAAACTAGAAAAGGGAGTATGATAGACTTATTCCCAAGATATAAGGGACACTAAGAATCTGTGTTAAGGAAATTTGGAATCTGTTTTAAGGAATCACTGCATATTTTGGATTTTATTTTCTTATTTTGCTATTAGGTCATGCTCACTTACTTGGTATGCCTTTGTATCTGATAATGATCAGCTCACTATTATTTCTGGAATCTGTTTTCCTATTTACCTTCTTGTTTTTCCATGAAGCTACTGTCCCTCAAAAGCTTATGGCCTTTGTTCCCATGGACCCTGGTAGGTGACACTTGCTTCCTTTACTTGTTACGTGGACCCAGTACTCAGTGCATCAAGGTTGGAAGTTAATGCTTATGATAGAAATAAGGTTATATTCAAGCATGCATATGTACATGTACATGCACACATATGTATACACACACACAGTTTACAGTTAAGGATTATACAAATTATATTAGAAATTATAAAAGTGAATTTAAAAGTTTATATAAAATATCAAATTTACTTTTTAAAAGGTAACTATAGTGTAAAAAGTAAAATATGCTTATTGTATAAAACTTGGAAAATACTGAAAGTATATCAGAGAAATCATAATCCCATCAAAGAGAAATATCTACAGTTGACATTGTATTCTTTCTTTCTAAATATATTCTTTTACTTAACTAACCCATGTGATTTTATAACATTTTAAAATATGCTTTTTCTTTATATAAAATTTTATCATAGATTTACATTTTTAAAAAACATCTGAAGTCTCTTCTGATTCATGGTGAATTATGGCACACTTGGCAACGGAGAAGTCCCTGATGAAAGTGATTTCAGTCCAACAAGTTGTTTCTTTCTGTTTTGAATGTAACAGTTACCCACTTGCCTCTCCCAGAGCATATTAGACGTGTCAGGAGGCTCTTGCAGCACCACTAAAGAGGGATGCTGAGGGTTGGAGCAAATTGGAGGCCATGTGTATTGAGGGAAGGTGATATGCTGGGCAGAGTGTGTATTTACAGGGTAGGGGCAGGGGTTGTATAGTTATAGCTTGCCTGTTAGAGAACAAGAAACAGGAGGCAACAAAGCTCTATAAGAGCAATGTCTTAGTTCAGTCAAACTACTGTAACAGAATATTGTAGACCAGGCAGTTTATAAACAACAGAAATCTATTTCTCACAGGTCTAAAAGCTGGAAAGTCCAAGATCAAGGTGCTAATTCCGTGTCCCATAGGCCTGCTTCTTTGTTCATAGACAGCCATCTTCTCATTGTCTCCATACTTGGAGTAAGGTGACAGAGCTCTTTGGGATCTCTTTCTAAGGTACTAATCCCATTCATGTGGGCGCCAGCCTTATGATATAATAACTTCCCAAAGACTGCATTACCTAATACAACCACACTGGGGTTAAAATTTTAACATATGAATTTTTAGGAAAATATAAACATTTAGTTTATAGCAAGTAATTGCCCTTTAAAATAGGAAGAGACAATAAACTCAAACTCAGTAGAAGAGCTAAGGTAACAAACTGATGTTTTCTCTTTGATAAGTGTTAAGAGGTTTTAAAAGGCTATAGATGTTAAGACTGTCTGAGGTTTTGAAATACTTGGACAAAAACAACAGAAAGATGTGAATACGCTTGGTTCTGTGGTTATTGGATGCTGGGGTACAAGGTATGAGAAGGTAAGTGCTTTCTCCTTAAAGTAAAGTGAAAACTGGAATGAGATTAAAATGGAGTAATAATGGTTGAAGTTTAGTGGGAACAAATACTGAATTTAAATTTCTTTCAGTTTTGCCATTATATATAATAGTTTCCTGCTTTTTGTGCCCTCCAATCACTATTACATGTATACCACAAAATGATCTTATAAAGAATTAAGTTGAATTCCATCACTTGCCTGCTTAAAAGGTTTTCCGAATGGCTTCCAGAATGTGACTTAGTGAAGACCTGAATGAAAGTCCTTCACTCATAATTCCCAGCCCCAATGATCTTTTTGAACCTCTGCTGAGCCACTTCAACTCCAAGCCTGCCTCTCTTCCCCTGTTCACTTGGTGGATGTCAGTTTTCAGCTTGGTGTCCTTCCATCCTGGACAAAGACAGACCTAGGTCCTAAAGAGAATAGATGCATTGTGTTCATGGAAAAGAGAACAGGTTGTCCCAGACCTTCAGGTAGTTGGAGTGATCTATGGCCAAGAAATTATTTATAATGATTTACACAAATACCTATATAGGTGTGCACACACACATAGGTGATATCATTTCTAGGAACACAAAGACATGTGATCTATAGGATGACTTGAAACAAAATTTAAATGAGAGTATCTGTGAGGTCGAAGTAGCTTTTGTAATTTGATGTGGGTGGCTGAGGTTAAATCAGAAGCAAATTTACATAGTTTTAAAATTAGTAGAGGAGATGGCTGATAAAGAAGAAAAAGCAGTTACACATTTTGGGGGGCGGTACTTTGCTGCAAGATTTTAATGTCAATCTAGGCAAGCATGATTCCTGTGAGGAGAATGCCTGAGGAGATATCTCATTCATCCATTTATTCTGTTCACTTATCTATGTATCTTCCTTCATATTCCAAAAAATATTTTAAGTAGCTTTCCACATATCCTGGAATAACTGGCTTTAAATACATATATTTATCTGAAGAACAAAATCAGGGAAGAGTCAAATTGAGAAATCCTCATTAACCATTCTGAGTCCTGTGCTTTGAAATGGATCCATCTACTCATCCTTAATGTATCCATCCATCCATACCATAAATCATTCACCCAACATTTACTAAACATGAGCTACATTTCAGATGCTATGCAAGGAATTGGACCTTCAAGGACAAATATCCTTCCCCATTGATGGGGGTGGTAAGCTTAAACTGTGAAATAGTCTTAAGTTATAGAATGATCATTGGATTGAGAATCAGAAGGACTAAGTTTGACTTTGTCTCTCCTTTTCATTTTCCTGTTTTCTTTTCTTCCCTGTGCTCTGGGTACCCATTTCCTTACTTTGTCTGTGAAAGAAAAGTAGACCCCTAACACTTGAGAGACATCTGCTTGGCTCTAAGTATAGTGCTCAATATATAGTCAGATTTCCATAACATTTTATTTTTTTCTGTATTTTTTAAATTAACATATAATGTATTATTTGACCCAGGGGTACAGGTCTGTGAGTCATCAGGCTTATACATTTCATACTCACCATAGTATATACCCTCCCCAATGTCCATAACCCAGCCACTCTATCCCTACCCTCACACCCCCTCAGCAACCCTTAGTTTGTTTCATGAGATTAAGAGTCTCTTATGGTTTGTCTCCCTCCCAATCCCATCTATGCTACCTAAAGCAACCTATACATTTAACACAATCCCTATCAAAATACCATCAGTTTTTTTCAAAGAAATGGAACAAATAATCGTAAAATTATATGGAACCAGAAAATACCCTGAATAGCCAGAGGAATGTTGAAAAAGAAAACCAAAGTTGGTGGCATCACAATTCCAGACTTTGGATTCTGTAATAGGCTAATGGAAGAGATCTAGTTGAGCTGTGGCTTTTCCTGGTAACCTCCAATCAAGAGTAAACTAAAGACTGTATCTGGACCTGTGGAATGGTGGCTCCATTTGTACACTCATTCATTTATCCCAGTCATATAGATATCCTACTGTGCATTGGTACTGCATGAGATTTATAAAGAGGAGGAAAAACAGCCCTGCCTCCAAGAGTTCAGAGTCTACTAAGTATTTAAATTTACAAACATCATTATGACAGAGCATGTTAAATGGAATGATAGAGATACAGCAAAGAGTATTGGAAGAGCATCTGACCCATGGGTAGGAAGCTTAGGGTTGGTTAGAGTAGACAGTGGGCAAAAGGCAGGTAAGATCCTGAACCTACCCACACTTAAATTATGTTAGGACCAGACAGCTTAAAGATCTGTCAGTGATTGTAAAAGGGTCCAGTCAGAAAAACAGAGCCTGTGGCAGGTAGTTCAGCATAGGGAATTTGATATGGGGAGGTAGTTCTAAAGGTGTTAGAAGAGCTGAAGGACCGAATGGGACAAGAAGGCAGTCCAGAAGTTAGCAACAGCAGGAATCTGCCAACATCCTTAGGGCTAGAGGGACAAAAGATGGAGGTTTTACAAAGCCCAGAATCTAGGACTGCCTGGGACCTATGGGAGCTGGGACAAGAAGGGATACAGAGCTATTGCCAAAGATATTATAGAATCAGAAAGATAGGGAGAAATTCCCTAGTCTGTTTGCTCTGTGCTCTTGAATCACTTGTCACTGCCTCCCTTTGGCCCAGGCTAGCTGTAAGCCACTTAACAAGTGCCTGCGAATGGAATTTATAAGGATCAGCCCTTAGTGATAGGGATCAGAGCAGGGGATATATAGGAATGGGTCGAAGAGCAAATAGACAAATGACCAGCATAGTCATTGTAGCTTTTCTTATCTCACTTACTAATTTACTGAGGACACCAGGTCTCAGAGTCATCATTTGCCAAGGGTATCCTATTCATTTTTAGTAGAGCCAAGTCCAGAAACTAGGTGGGAGAAAAGTAATTATTTAAGTAGGACTTATGGAGGCATTAGTACATTCCAGGCCACTTGGGAGGGTTCTTGCACGTATTGCATCATTAATTCTTCCGACATCCCTATTTAGAGACCTTCTAACTCCCAGTCCAGTTTGTTCCCAAAGACAAATAACCTTAGCATTAAAAAAAAAAAATGTCATCTTTGAGCCACAAAATATTTATAGGAAAATCTTCAGGTAAAGACTAAGGAATCTTGTAGTTTTGTTTAGTATCTATTCTATGCATCAGCTTGGAGCAGGCTTCATTCTGTACATTAGCTTTCAAACATGGTAAGCTCAGGGGTGCTAAGTAACTGGATTCTAGTTTGTGGTCTGGGACCCCCTGGGGCCTGTACATGCAGATTCATGCCTTCTCAACTGTAGACTTGGGGCTGTGCTCTGTCTTCCTGGCTATATTCTGCTACTCCTGAAATGCATGTCAATGCAAATAGAACATTTGTTTAAAATTATGACAATTCAGAGTGGGTTTTTTCATGATTTTGCACACTCTCTAATAGATAAAAAATATACAACTGTCATCATGTGATGGTTTGAGAAATTTTTATAGAGTCAGGAAAGGGTTTCTCTTGTTTGGAAAGGTGGAGAAATTACCCTGTGAAATATTGCCCAGGGGAAGGAGAGTATTGCAGAGGCAGCTAGGCCAAATTTAATGATAGCTAGCATTTGCCAAGAATTCTGGTGCTTTATATATAAAAAATCACGAATTCTCACAGCAACCCCACAGTTGAGCCCTGTTATTATTAAGACCCCCATTTTACACATGAGGAAAGAAAGGCACAGATGAACTAAGTAAGGCCCAAGGTCTTTGAACTGATAAGTGGTAGAGCCAGGATCCAAACCCAGCCACTGATTTCAAGGTTCACATCTTAAACCATTGCTTACTCTGTTTCAGAAGTATGTTTTTCCTCTCCTGCCCTATTTTTGTTGCATCACGTTGAGCTAAAAGTTAAATAGAAGTATAAAAGAAAGATGATAATAGACCTATAAAACCCATTTGCAGCAGGGCGCCTGGGTGGCTCAGTGGGTTAAAGCCTCTGCCTTCGGCTCAGATCATGGTCCCAGGGTCCTGGAATCGAGCCCCACATCGGGCTCTCTGCTCAGCGGGGAGCCTGCTTCCTCCTCTCTCTGCTTGCCTCTCTGCCTACTTGTAATCTCTGTCTGTCAAATAAATAAAAATCTTTAAAAAATAAAAAAAAAACATTTGCAGCAAATGATTAATAGGCATTTTTAGGAGTTTTACTTATATTTCAAAGTGCTATTTTCATTTTGATATTCTTTATAGGTAATGATAAAAAATATATATATGTGTATATATATATATATATATATATATATATATATATATATATATGTATTTCTCCTCATTTTCAGACTCACAATAATTATGTAATTTCCTTCACTTAAGATAGAGCAAACTGTTAATAAATTGAGTGGTTAGTGCTTAAAGACTGTTAAAAACCACTTCAAATAACATGACAATCTCATCTTTACAGTAATACCAGGTTGTTAATTAGCAGAACTACCCAAATACGGAGATTATAGTTAAAATGGCTTTGAGTGGGAGGTGATAATGATGCACTCCCTGTTTTACAACATGCTCTATGCTTTGCACTTCAACTCCCATTTTAAAATAAAAATTTCCAACACTATTTTAAAAGCTCCTTTTCTTAAGAGTAAGTTTCCTCTGAAAAATAAAGGTCTTATTAATTAAATAGTTCTATAGAAAAATCATCTTATATCAATGGGGAACTATATATGAATGAAATGTTCAAGGCAGGGAATTTTCCTCTACTCAAGGTGCAGAAGAATAAAATGTCTTTCCTCTTGAAACATTTGGAATTCCAGGTTTTTAAAAAAATTTTTATTTTATTTTTTCAGTGTTCCAAGATTCATTGTTTATGCACCACACCCAGTGCTCCATGTAATTTTTGCACTCCTTAATACCTACCACTAGGCTCATCCAACCCGCCACCCTTTCCCCTCCAAAACTCTCTGTTTCTCAAAGTCCACAGTCTCTCATGGTTTGTCTCCCCTTCCGATTTACTCCAATTCACTTTTTCTTTCCATCTCATAATGTCCTCCATGTTATTCCTTATGCTCCACAAATAAGTGAAACCATATGACAGTTGACTTTCTCTGCTTGACTTATTTCACTCAGCATAATCTCCTCCAGTCCTGTCCATGTTGATATAAAAGTTGGGTATTCATCCTTTCTGATGGAGGTGTAATATTCCAGTGTATATATGGACCACATCTTCTTTATCCATTCGTCTGTTGAGGGGCATCTTGGCTCTTCCCACAAAATATCTTGATGGTTGCATTTATAAAAAATATTTTTATTTGAAAGAAAGTCATTTCTACTTCTCAGTAGCAGCGGCTGTTATATAATCTGAAGCATAATAAACACTTCTTCAGTCTTAATGTTATTGCCCATTTCCAGGGAAGGACCCATGATCTTTTTGCTTGGGGAAGAAGGACCCATCTTTTCTTGTTTCTACATTCCCAGTGACAAGTGTCTCTCATTAGGGCTGTGTCTTGAGCAGCCACATCACATCCATTTCATTCCATAGCCAAACAGCATTTGTTGAACAAACAGTTTTTGAATGTTTTCAGTGTCCCAGGCCTTGGGCAAGATTTCAAGGACAACATTCATAAGCAACATTCATAAGAAATGGGCCCTGATCTGAAAGAGCTGCCAGTCTATGAAAGGAGTCTGATAGGTAAATGGAAAATTACAGTGAATTTTTATTTCACTGCAAGAGAGATCCCATAGAGAGTGTTCTGGGAGCAGAGGCAAGAACAATGATCTATGTCTTGGTTGGTCAGAGGAAGGGACATAGTGGATTATTGTTGGCCAGGAGAAGTTCTGCAAAGAAAAAGATAGTTGAGCTACTGGAATGGTGAAGAAGAATCTGTTAGAGAGTGTCAGGAATAGAATTTCAGCCAGAAGGTTTAAAGGCATAAAGTCTAAAGTGGTGGGGTGGGGGGCAGAGGCTGAAGAATTGGAGGCTTGAATTTGAATTCTGAGCTATGTAATCCAAACAAACAACTTATCCTCTCAAAATAAAATGGGAAGATGAATGATAATGTATATAATATCCTTCAAACAGTGCCAACCACAGATCTCATGAAGGAAGGGCTGCTTCTCCTCATTCGGGTCATTCATGCATAGCTCTAATGTCGCTTCCTGACCACCATTTCTAAAGTTACCTCTCATCACAGCCAGATTCTTTATTTGGTTACATAATGATTGCCAGTTTCTATCCACTGGAATGTAAGCTCTATGAGGACAGAGATTTGTCTTGTTCACTGCTATATTGCCAGCCTGTAACTAGTGCTTGGCACACACGAGATGCTTAATAAATATTACCATTATCACTAATGTTATAAAGTCATGAAAGTATGTGGTGATTCATAGACATTCTGTGGTTATAGATCAGGATTCATTGATAGGGTAGAGAAGACGAAGCTTGAGGTACACTCAAGGTTTGAACTGTAAGTTACTAAAGGGTCTGGTAGGTGTTTTGACAGATCTTTGGACAGGAATCAAAGTTCACCATGTCAGTAGGCACCAGGAGTAGAAAGTCAGTAGATTCAGTAAATTCTTGTGATATAAGAAATGCTAAAACTTCACCTACTTTGACTTTGAGAAAATTCTTATTTTGTCTTCTCTGTTAATTTGTCTTAAGGCAGTGAAGTCCCATGTATTTGAGAGGAGTCACACAGACTTTCTATTCCAGGCAAATATCATTCCCCTGCCCCATCAAGAAAGTAGAGTCTTATTATTTATATAAGTCAATTGTCACAAAGTTAATTGTTTCATGTAGGAGCAAAAAATATTGGAGCTGGACCCACTCTTAATTTTGTGAGAGAGGAATAAATTTCTTCATTCTGTGTTCCTTCCACTGTGCTCCACTGTCCTTCTCTCATGTTTTATATGCCTTTCTCCCCTACTTCGGCCTTCTGGTGAAGCTGACATTCACACATCTGTTGCCATGGACACAGTGATTGGTTCAGAGATGGAAACTGACCCAAACAGAGCCAGTTAGAATCATCTCTGAGGTGGATTTATGGATGCCTAAATAATTACTTGGTATTTCAATTAAATGTCATTTATTAAAATGAGTGGATTGAGTAGACCATATTTCTATTTTGTCAAGTGGAATTGCCATATGGCAACTCACAAATTAGTAATTCCCAAGTTTTTGATATAATACCTTCCTAGAAGGTATCATATGAATTATATACCAGATGTAATTATATGTGGTATTATAGAACAGACTAACCATGAGCTGTTTATTCAGTGAATGGATATTAAGTAGCAAATAGGATGGTGAGGTCATCACTATAGTAAAATACGTTTGTTTGGCAACACCAAATTAATAAAGCCTGGATGTGACACGCTACTTATTTCAACTGGATTTATGCTCAATGTTTGTGATAGCTGCCAAAAAAGTTTTATGATTATGTTAATTTGTTAAAACAATTTTGTTGAAATTGTGACTCACCATGCTTTGACAACCTGGAAGTTTAACCTTAGTAAATATTTTTGTGTATTTCACTATGAGCTGATAGTAAACCTTACACCTTAACAACATGTATTTCATAAACATTTTCTGCCATATTTCTCTCTACCATTAATGACTATAGTGCATACTAGGCTCAGAGAGTTTCATCACTCCCTTTGGGCTGAATGGTTCATTTGTTGTGTTTGATGTAGCAGGAATCACTTACAGCTATATTATAGAAGCATAGTCTCCAGTGCCTTGCCAGAAGACTCTGCTTCTGTGCTGTATCTATAAAGATGATTAAGACATGATTAACCATGTCTGCCCTCAAGAAAGTCACAGTCCAATGATCAGGTTATTAGTATAAAGACTCTCTTTCTGTAGAGATAGGCATGATATAGATTCAAGAGACTTGTCCATGTTAATTCCAATGAATTGTTATTTAGAGAGCCTACTGATGACTAAGAAAGTATTAAGGGATTTGGAGTGCCATTAACTTTTTCTTACTTTTGATCCTATGATCAGTAGAGTACATATACAAAGACCCATGATCACAAGAGAAATGAGCTTTGTTTTGTTATTTGATGCAGATAATTCTGGTTAATTCTGTCATAGAACTGGCCTAGGCTTGAGACTGAAATGGGGTTTCTCTCCTACCAAATTGAAATGATCAGTCTCATAAAAGTCCTGATTCACCTTACCAATAGGAGAGAACCTAGAACAGAGGGAGATAAAGGGTGGCCCTGTTGTGTTTAATATAGAAAGACAAGAAGCACAAGCAGGACTAACATATCGAAAGGGGGAAGTGAAGTGATGGCCAGAGCACACTTGACACATGAGCACTGGTTTTTAACTGAGTGACCCAACCACTAGTAAAATGTGTCTAATGAATGTCACATTTATAACCTTGACATATACCCCAAAGCTAGGGCTTATAGACTGTGAGATCCATTGTTTTACACCTTTAACTTTTTTTCTTTTTTTAACATACTGTGGCTCAGAATAATCACCTTAGAAAATTTATCCTTCATGAGGAATGAGGATGGCATGAGAGGAAGGCACAGAGGATATTTTCTGTAAAACAGTAAAGGAAAAAGAGCAGGTCTGCTTTTTCTGTGAGTTCAGGCTAAAACGTGAGGTGAAGGAGAAGCATAGGGTGTTTGTGGTAGAGTGAGCTCCAGGAGGGGTCTAGAGGTGAGAGGGAACAGGTTAGGTTTATTGTCTATCCGGAACTTTAAAGTTCAAGGGCTAAGCAAGGAGAGTGGAAAGAGGCTCGAAATAAAGATGGAGAGGCAAGTTTAGGATGGATTATAAAGAATTCTGCTATCTCCACACCCCAAATTTAGCCCTTTATCCTGGAGGCTGTGACTTGTCCATGAAAATATGGAAACAAGGGAATGACAGGATCAGATTTGAGTTTTAGCAAAAGCTCTTTGGTGGAAGTAAAGAGATTAGAAGGAATCTGTTATGAATTGAACTGTGTCCTTTTTCAAAAAAGATAGTTGAATTGTTCTCTGCAGTTGTATGATGAGGTCATACTGCAGTCAAATGGTTCCCTAATCCAAAATGCCTGGTGTTCTTACAATAAAGGGAAATCTAGACACAGAGACAGAATGCACAGAGGGACTATAATGTGAATTGACACAGGGAGGTGACCATGATCAAGTCAAGGAGAAAGATCTGAAACAATTTGTTCCCTCACAGCCCTCAGGAGGAACCAACATTACCAACTCATTGATTTCAGATTTCTTGCCCCTAAAACTGTGAGAAAATAAATTTCTGTTGTTTAAGCCACCTAATTTGTGGTATTTGTTATGCCAGTCCTAAGAAATGAATACAGAACCTAAAGTTGTAGACCAGTTAAAAGGAGGACCAATGAGGGCCTGCACTCAGGTGGGGGATGGAGTAAAGAGAAAGGATTTGTAAGTATTCAGGAAGTAGAATTGACAGAACTTGGTAACTAATTGGATGTGTGGAGTTAATATAATGATTAAGATAGACATAGATTTTAGTCTTGGCTCTCTCCCTGCTTAGCTCTGTGACCTTGTTCATCCTCTTAATGCTTCACTTTCTTCATCTGTAGAGCAAGTCATTAGAGTTCCTATCTTGTTGGGTTGTTGTGACAACAGAGAATGCATGTTAAAATTCTGTTACAGTGGGTTGGTAAATACCTGATATGGTAATATTGGTGAATACAGCAAATGCTCAACAGATTTCTGTTGTTCTTTAATATGTGGGCTATGTGAAAAGGAATTGAGAATGACTCCTATTTCTGACTTGGCCATCAGATAAGGCTATGATATTATTCAGGAAGAGGAAAAATATTGGAAAAAATAGGTTTAGGAGGTCAGATTAATAAATTTAGTTACAATTACATTTCAAACATATAAGCAAATTATCTATTATTGAAAATATACTCCTTTGTCAATTATACCTCAATTTAAAAAATAAAAAATACACTGCCTTATCCTTTATATTAGCTTTCATGAAGTTTGATATTTTTAACTTAACAAAGTTTATGTTGTCCATTAAAGATAATCTCATGGAAAATGAAGTGAGCACCATTGTGTTTTTAGGTTATTAGAGAAAGAATTACAAAAAATCACATTTGTTTAAAACCCTTTAAAAAAATCTATATTGATTGAATTGACTGTTACATCGGAGATAGAAGTATTGACTTTTGGCAACTTGAACAACAGTTAGTTTGTAATTAACCTGGGATTGTCAGCTTATGATCATCCTTTCTCTTGGATGAATGATCTCAGATGTGGCAATCTAGCAGAGATATTGAGTCATCTGATAGAAATTGTCTTTGGTTAGGTTTCAGTTCTAGGGTTGCCAGATAAAATACAGGATACCCAGCTAAATTTGAATTTCAGATGAACAATGAATACTTTTTAAGCATAAATATGTCCCAAATATTGCACAGGACATATTTATACTAAAAAAAATATTTTTTTTGCTTATCTGAAATTCAAACTTAAATGGTGTCCTGCATTTTTAATTGCTAAATCTGACAACCCTATCTCAGTTCTCTTTGAAGGAATGTGCTTCTGTGGAAATATTTAAAAATCGGCTAAGTTCATAATCATCCTGATTCGAAGTATAGTTTGCATTAAACTTGGTATTGATTTCTTTTCTAAAATTAATTAATTAATTAATTAATTATTTTATTAACATATAATGCATTATTTGTTTCAGGGGTCAGGTCCATGAATCATCATTGGTGTTGATTTCTTTTCTTTTCTGTCTTTCTTTCTTTCTTTCTTTCTTTCTTTTTTTTAAAGACCCTACTTATTTATTTGACAGAGAGAAACACAGCGAGAGAGGGAACCCAAGCAAGGGGAGTGGAAGAGGGAGACCAGGCTTCCCACTGAGCAGGGAGCCTGATGCAGGGCTCAATCCTAGGACCCTGGGATCATGACCAGAGCCGAAGACAGATGTTTTAACGACTGAGCCAACCCCTGTGGGTGTTGATTTCTTAAGAGCATTTCTTGAACTCAGGATATATAATTAATGGTTGAATGGAGAACATATAAACAAGTACACTGGGGGTAAATACTGCCCAAGGCAATGCCCTATATATAGAGGTCTAAAGATCAACCACATATAGTTTTTCAGAGCGATATTTTTATGACCTTATTTAACAGATCAATTTTCATGTGCAGCTGCTTTGTTTTCTCCCTATTGATGAGTAGATTAGAACATAATGAGTATATCTGCTTGTTTAATGAAGGTGACAAACCTCCATGTTGTGCTTATCTTTGTTTTTTTTTTTTTTAAGATTTTGTTTATTTATTTGACAGAGAGAGATCACAAGTAGCCAGAGAGGCAGGCAGAGAGAGAGTGGAGGAAGCAGGCTCCCTGCTGAGCACAGAGCCGGATGTGGGGCTCGATTCCAGGACCCTGGGATCATGACCTGAGCTGAAGGCAGAGGCTTAACCCACTGAGCCACCCAGGCGCCCCGTTCTTATCTTTGTATAATGTGCTTTCATATGGTTTTTATGATTATACTAAAAGAAATAAAATCACAAACTGTTTTCAAAATAATTAGAATCAGGGTGACATTTTAAGTAAATAGAGATGAGATGAGATTATGTGATTTTAATTTGGGCTTTAAATCTATCTACGAGGGCACCTGGGTGGCTCAGTTGGTTAAGCGTCAGCCTTCATCTCAGGTCATGATCCCGGAATGCTGGGATCACGCCCCACATCAGGGTCCCTAATCAGCCGGGGAGTCTGCTTCTCCCTCTCCCTCTGCCTGCTGCTTCCCCGGCTTGTGCACTCTCTGTCAAATAAATAAATAAATCTTTAAAAATAAATAAGTCTATCTACAAGGTCTCTTTGTTTTCTTTCACCTCCTTTACTCCTATGCCTTTTGAATTTGACTATGCTGCCTCAGTCTTGAATACTCACCACCGAAGAATGGCACATATGAGAAAACTGGGAAGTTTTGCTTGTAAATCTGGGCATGTGATTGGGTTTGCTGTGGAATTTGCCTTGGTTAGTTTGTACTTGTTCACTTAAAATTGATCAAATGTTTTTGCTATAAGCCATGCTACTTTGACTTTTCAGAATTATTTATCTTCTTACTCTCTGTAACTTACCATAATATTCGTGAAGTAATCATGCAGAGTTGAAAATTACACTTTTCACTTTCCCCAAATATTTACCTAAGCATTTCGAAATGGGTATTAGTTATTTAAAGAGCCTGAGATGAATTAGAAACACAAATATATTGAGCTTAGCTTTTAAGGAGAACAAAGTAACATCAATAATTCTAGATCACAGATTCTGAGAAATTTACTTATAAAATTCTAAATTATATTTGAAAAGAGAAAAATACCTTAAAAGGGATTTTCTCACCAATTTCTCATGACCCGTGATCACAGAGCTGTTCAGACCAATTTTGCCAACCTCAGAGGACACCAGTGAGAACACTTTCCTTTTTCCTCAGCAAATGAACTCCCCTTTATCCTCCTGTTTGTTTGTTGTTTAGATTTAAGGGGCTGGGGGAGAAGGATGGAGGAATATATTCACCATAAGAATCCTTAGACTCTACCTGATTCTTTATTTGTTACTATCTGGGTTTGGGGTGAAACAATACTATAAAAGAAGGTTATAGAACCCCAATATGCACAGGAGGCTTTTAGGAAGTGTACCTAACCAATGCCATGAATCAGGGAAGAGTTCTTAGAGGAAGTGACTTCTAAGTTGAAAGGGAAAGGATAAATATGAGTTGATGGTGAAGAGAGTACTCCAGATAGAGAAAGGAGCATGTGCAAAGACCCAAGAGCTAAATGAAAGCCACTAATTAGAGAATTGAAATTAGTTTAATTTGTGAACCAGAGTTCTAGGCCAGATTAAGAAAAATGTCATAAACCATTTTTTAAAAAGGATTTATTCTTGAGGGTTTTGTTAAAGTATCAATGGTGGTTAAAAGTTGTGAAGGACATAATAAAATTTACACTTTTTTTTGAAAGATTTAGAGAATGGACTTCTGAGGGATAAAATGAGAGCCAAGAGAGCTGTTACAATGCTTTTCCAGTAATCCAGGTGAGGTGATGGTGACCTGAACCAAGAAATTGGCTGCTAGAATGGAGAACAGTGAATAGATCCAATAAATACTTAAATGGCAGAGTTGACTGAATTTGATGATTGACAGGGCATGGAGAGTGAAATGAGGGAGGTTGTGTGATGACTTCCAAGTTTCTGGACTGGAAAATTGATTGGATAAACTATGATCGGATACAAAGTAGAGGAATAGGTGTATACATGAAGGGGTTAAATGAGAGATAATGAATAAGAGATAATGAATTCAATTTTAAGCATATTTTAGGTACTTGTGGATACCGAATTAATTTATTCAGTCAACAAATATTTATGGAGTACCAATTACATGCCAGGCAATGTTAGTGAGGGTCCCTGGAGAAGAACAGTGGATATAATATTTTAAAGATTCTAGCCTTATTGGGAAGATGCAAAATAAATAATAAATATAATAAATGTGTACAGCAAATCTGAGCACTGGTAGTAAAAGAAAACACATTTATGTATTTATTAGTTTCTACTTATAAGTAAGATAACAGACACCAAGTGGACACTTGGCACTACCTGGTCCAACTTCTTCGTCAGACCTTCAACAGCTTCTCTTCTCTTCTCATTTTCAACACAATTCACAAAAGAGAAACAACTCATCTTTCCAGCACCAGATCTACCAGCATAACTGTGTTTGTAATCATGTACTCTGTCTTCCAACAGTGGACAGGGATGCGCTGTCCTTGTCTTCCCCAGGTCAGGTCCTGTTTGTACACAGGAGCCAGTCCCCTCTTACCTATTCAAGGTACTCATGTAATAATTTCACCATAAAAACAAAACTCTTTTGATTTCAGGTCTTTCTCTACCCACGGCCTTATTTCTCTGTTTCCCCTCTGTAGCAAAACTCTCTAAAGGAATATTCTTTTTTTTTTTAATTTTAGCTTTATTGAGATATAATTGACATATAAAATTGTAAGATATTTAAAGTATACATTGTGAGGATTTGATATATGTATAATGATAAAGGACCCCTCCTCCCATCTAGTTAATTAACACAATCTCCTCCCCTTCTTCCTTCCTGTCTTCTTTATTCCTTCCTGCCTTCCTACCTCTTTCTTTCTTTTCTTTTTTCTTTTCCCTTTTTTTCTTTTCTTTCTTTCTCTCAGGACATTTAAATTTTATTTTCTGAGCAAAATTCAATAATACAAATTCCAATGCTAAATTAATTTATGACAATATATCCAAGAATATACAATGGGGAAAGGATAGTCTCTTCAATAAATGGTTTTGGGAAAAGTGGAGAGCCACATGCAAAATTGTTGTCTATTCTTCATGCTCCACTTCCCCATCTCCCATTCTTTTTGCACCTCATGCCAAACAGGTTTGTTCCCTCCACCCCACTGTAGTCTCCTTTTTCAGGTCACCAACAATTTCCATCTTGCCAAACCAATGGTCAGTTCTGACTATTTTACTTTTGCTCTTGGTTATCATTGAATCCCTCTCTTTCTGAAATATTATCTTCATGTAGCTTCTTTGGCACCACACTTTCATAAATTTCTACCTGTTGTCCTTGGTCTCCTTTATCAACTCTTTTGTTTAGCTTTCTGTTATGTAATTCTTAATATAAAGTACCTCTTATTGATCTTACCTAGTCATATGGCTTTATATACCACATATATCCTGATGATTTCTAAATTCATATCTATAGCCCCAACTTTTTTAAAACTAAAATCTCATATCCAATTGCTTATTTTTTAATCTCCTGCTGGCAACAAAGTTCTTGATTCTACATGTTCCTACCCTTGCTTCTCCAGCTACACTACCAAACTTGCTCTTATACCCCCTCTTCATTTTCATTAAATGGTCTCTCTGTTCAACCAGGTATGAGGTTAAAAAAACATAGGGTACAAAACAAGCAAACAAAAAGTAAACAAACAAAAACTTGGGCTACATCCATACTCTCAATGTTCAATGGGTTCTGTTGACCCACTCTTTAGAATATATGCCAGATCTAATCAATTTCTACTAACTTTACTATCCAGCCTAAGACACCACTGGGAATTAATTCTTTGTAGCTCAGTAATTTCCAATGTTCCCACTCTGGCCCCCTCATAATTCTTTCTCCACATGGCAGCCAGGGTTTTCTGATACTGTCCCATCATATTTGGGACAAAATATTATGACCTACAAGACCTTCCATGACCAAACCTACTTACCTCTTCATTTTGTGCCATTCTCCTCTTGCCTTTTATAATCCAGTGGAAAAAAGTGAAATGATTTATCATATATGTTAGGAGCTGAATTAATAATATTTGCTGATGTAGTATATATAGATGATAAGGAAAAGCAATGGATTAAGGACATTTCACAGGGTTTTGGTTTGAGCAACCAAATCGGATGGCAGTTTGTAAAAGTCTGACCATCAAATGAATTAGAAAAAACTTCCGAGAGATAAAAGAAAAACATACCTGTTTTGGGTTTGCATTTTCCATGGAAGAGGATAAAAGAAGCAAATTTAGGACCTAAATGCAGTAGCTCTGATTTCTTGTGCTTGGGATCTGCAGGTAGTTGATTAACTGAGAAGTCACTTAAAGAATAGATTCAGTAAGGATGGTACTTATAGAACTAAAATCTTTTAACCAAGGACATGTACATGTATACTCATTTACCAGGTTTTTAATGTTGCGCCAGTATATTTTCTTTGGGTATTGATCCATCGATTTCAGTTCTTTTTTTTCTTACATAAACCACATCCATGATATATTATATAGTATGTCCAATTTTGATTTCTATAAACTGGAGCAAAGCTTAAATTCACACCTGAAGAAGTCTCAAGGCAAAACACTTCTAGACTTTTATAATTTTCTCCAATTTCTCAAATTGGAATTAGGGCTATAGGTAAAAAGTTAAAGCCACAATTGTGGCTCCCACATCTGATTTGACAGGAATTACTTTTTAATTACTTTTATTGAAGAGCAATATATTTATTATACTATATCTTTTCATTTTTTGACTCATATCTAATTATAACTATAGACTCACAATAGCAAATACAATTGAAATATAGAGGTTTGGAAACAAATCCAGCTGATTCTTGGTAAGCCTACAGTGCAAATGGAAGGTGCAATTGTGTTTAGATTTTCTAGGGAGTGAGTTAATAGCTATGGACATAAAGTTTATGATGCCTTAGGTATCAGCTACAGCATACTTTATAGTGGGACTGAAGAGCATTTGTTAAGCTGATAAACTGAATAAAGAGAGGTTATTTAAGACAATTTCTACTGTGACTATGAACTAGATCTTAATACATGTAAATAAATTATAAATATATACTATATATTATAAATATATTAATAATATAAATAAATGTATACATAGCATAAATATTGGAAGTCCTAGCTTTTGGGAAAAAAAATTTCACAATAGTTTCCAACCTGTTCACAGGGAAGTTGGTGATGGAGCTGTACAAGATTGGAGACCAGGATAGCAGTCATCAGTCAGAGTAGAATTTTGCCAACTCCAGACCGGTATCTTTAAAAGGAAAATAGAAATAAAGGAACTAAAACTTCTTTTGTTGAAGTTTAAAGTTAACATTTTAGAGCTCCCAAAATATGCACTTGGACCTAATGACTATGTTTGGCAAGAAGGAGGATATTCTGGGATCAAGAGCGTCAGATGGTAAAGACAGCCCTGTCAAGCTTAAGAGCAGGGCTGTGTTCCTGTTTGGGAGGGATCTGGTGTATATATCAACAGAACATCCTTAAATGTCAGTGTTCACCAACACAAATGAAGTAGATAATGATTGTTAGTCAATGACTTGTGTTAGATAAATTAGAGCCTTAACTATTGTCTTTCAAGTCAACAAACATTTATTGATTGCCTGCTTTGAGCATGACCCTGTGCTTTCTGCCAGGGATACACAGATGAAAAACATGCTTCCACCACAAGTTCACACTCTGGTACCAAGCAGATATTTCACAGCTAGTTATGATCTAAGACAAATTAGAAAGTGCTAGGATGGCCATATCAAATTCTATTAATTTTCTTTCCATTGAATTTTAGAAGAAAGCCAACTGGTTTAATGCTTCATGATGGGGGGCAACTTATATTACCATTCTAACTTGGTATAGATTTCCCACCTTTCAACAGGCTAGCTATATTTTGGGAGGCAGTGCACATTATTTAAGTATCTCTCTTTAGGGGATACCGATTCTGTATTATTTATGGCTAAATAATTTTTCTTTGGGGTCAGACTTCTGTGTTATTCACCCAGTGTTTATTGTCATTAGAGATTATAGTAGTTTGTCTTTCAAGTACCTTTCATGAAAGTGGGCATGAATGTTGGTTAAATTGAACACTTTAGAGTTCTCTGAAAGTTAAAGAATTTAATGGCTTTATTTAATGGCTGTCTCTTGCTTTTTAACCACAGTTACCTTAGATTGTACCCATCTTTGAGATATCAGCACCCTTCTAAACAGTTAGGTCTTTCCCAGTGTTTTCTCCCAGTTAGGTCAAAACCCGCATCTGGACACTGTCATAGGACCATGCGCCTATTCTTTAGAACTTTGATCTCAATTATAATTTTATATTGTGTAATTTTTCAGCTACTATTTATCTGTAACTCTATTCAGTCAACTAATTCCAGTTGACTTTAAACTTAACAGAGAAGGAACCATATATATTTTGCTCTTTATCATTGCTTCATCTTTTAGCCCAGTGCTTAGCACTGAGTAGGGAGTGGGGGAGATGAGCTGTGTTTTATCAACTACTTCTGCTTCTTCATTTCAGTATCCTAACCTTATTTTGCTGAAATTAAAGTAATTTATATTTACTCCACCATTTTACTGAGTAACAAGTATGTGACCACACTACCTAGAACATTTATAGTTATATAAAATTTTAATCAAGTACCCCATTGAACAGTTGTCTTTCCAGGCTAAAGAGGCCAATGTTTCAATATGCTTCAAATAGTAACACTTTAACCTTCCTAACATGTTAGTTCCTATTTCCTTCCTTGCTTGTGCCTTCACTGACTTCATTATTAACATTTTTGCTATGTGACAATCATAATTTCACATGGCATTTAAAAGTGTAAGCACATTAGTTAGTTCTTCAGAGAACTAACAGTGACTTCCATGTATGTACTTTCTCCACCGGAAGATAGTTCAGAGCTATTCATTTTATATACTGAAATCATTTATCATAAAATATGTTACCTTATACTTGGTTTAGTTACTACTTTTCTAGCCACTTGTACAAATTGGTAAGATTTTTTATAGCTATCTATTACCTTTTTCTTAGCTACAAATCTGGGGCTATCAAACTGAATAAATTTGGGCTTTCTGAACATTTATAAATGTGTTAAATATGGTTGACATTAATATTAATTCACAAAGAACTTCACTCTGGAGAAAACTACACATTAATCCCTATTCTGAATAAAAGTCTTTCCTGATATAACTATGATAAACCCGTCCTATGGCACTGTGTACCACAGGGATTTCTGTCTTCCTGTTGTTCAAAGGTGGGAAGATATGCAGCCAACATGCCACCAGAATGGCTGTGCTGATGGCCTATGGATAGTGTACATTCTGATTGGCTGAGGCTCTTTTTTCTGATTGTGTAAAGCCCAAGCATATGTCTGTTGTCAATATTTTTAATATTTACAGTGATCATAAAATTATTAAATGACTTCAGGATCACACATTAGCTCTTGGTTTTTAACTCATTGTTTGAAACTACTGAGCTTTACTTCCTGCTCAGTAAAGGATTAAAATAGCCACAAAATAGGCTGAAGTTAACCACTAGTGTAAAATAGAAGATTTAGATTATCTGCAAACTCTGATCAAAAATTAATGGTGCTTTTATAGGTCTACCTTTAAGGTCATCATTTGAGGCTCCTGGGAACTGAAAGTTCTTTGACTTTTTTAGGAGATGGGAGGATATGCTTCTTGTCTTTTTGAAAAGGAGGGGATCTACTAACTTGATGTCATTTTCCTTATTTCCTCATAAAATAACAGGTTTGTGACAAGTTTCTGTCAGCATAGTCCAAATATACCAGCATTGTCTAAAAATCTGATAAGTTTAGTTTCTTTAAGGGGCTGGGCTATAATTGCAGAGTCTGTAGCAGAGGTATGCCAGTTCTTTATTTTTCAGGATGCAACTGGGGTCATGTAGACACAGGAGTAAGAAGAAGGCAATGCATCCCTAAACTATCACAGAAACCATGGTTTGCATGAGGATCCAAGTATTTTATTTTAATTCCATAAACTACGACTAAGAAGGACTGCAGTTTGGATTAACTTTAATAGGTTGAGTTCGAGCCAATTATTTTTTAATACTTTTGCTTAATTGTGTAAAATTTTTCTTAAGTTGGCTGCAGTTTCCTATGGTCTGGGTACTGGCTCCAGAAGGAATCTGAAAATTAAGATTTCAATAGGTACACAGATGTCTTTCTGTTTTTTGGACTTAAGGATTTCTGTCATTGGCCCCCTAAGATTGTTCGAGATTAGGCTTTGATGATCAGTTTGTGGGGATGTTGTAGACAAATCTTTCCTCTTCAGATTTGTCTGTGTGTCAGTAGTATTAGCATCAAGTGGGAGCTTGTTAGAAAAATAGGTTTCCTAAGGTCTTACACCCATTCAATCAGAATCCACAGTTTGACAAGATGCACAAGTGATTGGTATATACGTTAAAGTTTGCGAAGCTTGAAGGATATTGTTGGGAAAAAGGCCCTGATAGGTATAAGGGACCTTTCAAGTTCTGCACCTCAAAGTTCTGTATTACACTGAGAAGGAACCACCTTCAACTGTATGTTTTCTGGATCTTTCAACATCTTTCTAAATGGAAGATGGTAGATGGCAAGTTCTTAGTGAAGAAGACTTTAGGATGGCAATTTAGTTTTCTTTTACTTTTGTTGCTCTTCAGTGTGTGTATGATTCTCCAGTAGTTCTGGATATTACCAGTTTTGATTCTGGTCTTTTAAAAAGACAGCTATGGATTTGAAAGCTCTATAAGAAAAATCTTGAATTGGATTTGGCATTTTAAAGATTTATCATTAGTTATTAGCATTTATATGTTCATATATTTCTGATTTATAATTTAAAGCTGACAATAATGCATAATATAATTTCAAAAATTAAATATTCCTCACATTTGATATTCTTGGTTTTACTAATGTAAAAATGTAATCACACTTGCCTAATCTAGTCCATGGGTCTTTCTACGGTGTGAGTAGTTATTCAGATTTTTATTTTATTTAGCTATAAACAGTTCTTGGTTCTCCCCCCACACCACTTTGCCTTTGACTCTTAAAGCAGCTTTAAAATAAGATAGTATTTAAATAATTGCATTTTGAAGAATTAAATTCATTCGCAGATTCATTTTATGATTCCTCAAAAGCAAGGAAATATAGACTAGTGCACATACAGTCTTTAAAAGAATACTTTGAAAATGAATTCAAAATGCATTACTTCTTACCACTGTTTCTGAAGCCCTTTTCACCTTGATTTCTTCCAATCTGTTAAATCAAATCATCTGGGGTGATTGGTAATGTCAGCAAATATTTATGGTTGTGACAACTGGGGTGTTGGAAGTGGGGAGGTGCCACTGGTGAGTAGAGGCCAGGGATCTTACTAAACATCCTACAGTGCTCAGGACATCCCTTCAGTAAAGAATTAACCAGCTCCAAATGTCAATAGTGCCAGGGTTGGGAAGCCCTGTATTAAACTGAGTTGGTTAATGTTTAATCTTCAGTTAACTCATATGCATGGGGATATGCTGTTTAGAGGCAGAAAACCATTTATTGACTCCAAATATAAAGAAATTTAAATATGGTGTCATTATTTTTACAAAAGCAATTGAAATATCAAAATTTAGACTTATAACTGTAAGTCCATTAGAGTTTACACAATGTTATCAGTAATATCAGAAATAACTTTGGGAGTATATTCCCTCCCCTTTCTCCTTCACCTCAGCAGTTGAATAGGTTTCCTGTTAAGGAAAGCTAAGCAAAATACTGTCATGAAAATATTGGATATTTCAATTAATAAATTCCAAATAAAAGTGGAATTAAGCTAAAAATTATAAAGAGTCCTTGAATGGCTTGTTGATTAGAAACTAATGTAACTCCTTGTCTAGGATAAAATACCAAACAGGCAGCAGCTGCTGGTAATTTGGTGCAAGTAATTGTAGAGCCAATAAGTTGAAGAAGTGCTTATTAAAAGAAACTGCTTTCCTGTCTGCTTGTAAGTTCAATTGAGTAATGCACTCTACATGTGGTCTGACACTGGGTAAATTATACACCTGATTTAAAAACACTCCATCCATAAGAGCTCCTATTTTGCTCATCCATAAAATTTTTACTTTCTTCATTACTACTTGCAGCAGTGTATGGCATAATATCTATCAAATTAGGCTTTGAGGACATCTCAGGCTGGCACCCTGCTGACTTGAAACATGTGCTTAATATTACTGCAGTGCTTTTAACCCCATGAGTGCCCTGGGTTAGCCCACATAGGCACGCAGACTCTGTGACTCTCTCTCTTTGCTGCTGCATCCTCCCCCTACTGAGAATGGAAACATCAGAGATAAAGGGGTGGGGTCTCGGGGTTTAGTCACTGGGTAGGACAAATAAGTAGTTGAAATTCATAGAAATAAGATAGACAAAATAAACTGTGTAGTCTAGGATTTCACAGTTTTCAAAAATATCAGCCAAAAGTAAACATTTGAAATTAAGGCATTCTATCAATTTGACCTAACAAACTCTGAAAGGCAAGACAAAACACACAGTAGTGCTTTCTGGATAACTCTCATGAAAGCCAACTTTGGAATGTGTTTTATTTATATTTATAAATGTCTGGAGACTTTAATAAACATTTGTTGCTTTCTGTTTACTAGGTGCTGGGTACTATGCTTGATGGTAAAGATGAACACGTGTGGCCCTTGTCATTTTGCAGCTCAAATCTTGCAAAGGGGACAAGATTTTAACAAAAAACTATAATTTAATGATAAAACATAAATAATTTCAGGACCATTGTTTAACATTCATTCATTCATTTACTCATCCATCCATTCACAGGAGAGTGTCTGACCCAATTACTCTACTTGCTGGGTCCCATTGACAGCTATTGCCCTGTTGTGCAGCTGGATACACCTGTAAATCTCAGCCTGATGCTGTTAAATATTTGATTCATGTAATTATTTCCTCCTTTTTTTATTTCATGCTGACCTAGCAGTCTTCTGATTATAATTTGTCTTCCCACCTAGAGGGTCTATGGGAAAAAAATTCACTTACTAGAGAATTCCAGTGGCCATTACTTTTTGTAATAATATGCTTGTTCTAAGTTACAAACTGGTATATTGACCTAATTTAGCTTCCTATGTAATTCTCTGAATTGAGATCCCTTTGACAATCTATTTCATTGTAAATGAAAACATTTTCAGTAGCTTTGTGGTATTGGTTAATGTGACTATCCTCAAAGAGATGGACCCACCTTCTGCGTTCTTACAAGTCAGGTTCGTGGACCCACCAGACTCCAGAAACTAATGTAAAGAATAGAAGCCACTGGGGGATATGAGCCTGTTTTAAAATGTAATGCCTAGAGGGGTGCCTGGGTGGCTCATTCGTTAAGTGTCTGCCTTCGGCTCAGGTCATGATCCCAGGGTCCTGGGATTGAGCTCCGCATCAGGCTCCCTGCTTTGCGGGAAGCCTTCTACTCCCTCTCCCACTCCCCCTGCTTATGTTCCCTCTCTTGCTGTGTCTCTCTCTGTCAAATAAATAAATATAAAATCTTTAAAAAAAATGTAATGCCTAGAGAGAAAGCAGGAAAAAAAAGAATGGGGGTTATATGAAGGCTAGATTTTGAGAAGTGTCAGCTAGCAAAGAAGCAGAGTAATAAATGAAAAGGAAGTTTGAAGGCCAGGACAACAGGAGCCAAGAGAGAAGTGGTCTGTTAAGGAGTTGGGAGGCAGAGATGAATGAGCCTGTGATACAGGGTACTGGATAAGGCAATTCAGAGATCCTTCAAGAGAACATTGTTAGCAGAGAAGAGGGAGAGGGCAGGGAACAAGATTGCATGAAGTTATGGAATAAATAGCTGGTAAAGAAGTGGAAAAACTGTGTATGGACTTCTCTTCAAGAAATTTGACAAGAGAATGGTAGCTTGAAGGATTGTCTTTTGGAAGAGAGAACCTCAGTGTTTGTGGACAAAGTGTGAAACACTGGCAGAGAGGAAGGAGATGAATGACCAAAGTTCCAGGTAAGGCATTCATGTGTGTCTTGATTTTTCACTCATTCCTTCATTTAAGTAGAGTGGTGTTTAGACACACAGATGCTGGAGCCAAATGGCTTGGGTTTGGAGCCAGTTTCACTGTTACAGTCTTGGGCAAATTAATCTCTCTGTGCCTCTCTGCACCTGCCTCAGAGGATTATTGTAAGGATTAAATAAATTAATATATTTTTAAAATATTTTATTTATTTATTTGACAGACAAGTTAGCAGAGAGGCAGGCAAGAGAGAGGAAGGGAATCTGGCTCCCCGCTGGGCAGAAAGCCCTATGTGGGGCTTGAACCCAGGACCCTAGGATCATGACCTGAGCCGAAGGCAGAGGCTTTAACCCACTGAGTCACCCAGGTGCCCCTAAATTAATATATTTAAAGTGCCTGGAACTATACCTGATACATGGCAAACATTTAAACATGTTTGTTAGGTAAACAGAGTCTAGACAGGGGATAGACAAGGGATAGTCTAGACAAGGGATAGACAAGGGATGCCTTGATACCTTGATCCTCTAGGAATCAATGATTAAAAAATTTTTCTTTATTTCCTGAACTTCTTTAAAGACTTTGTATTGCAGATCCAAAATTACCCAGAGCCTGCAGTGAATAAAATTGCTGTCTACATCAGCACAAAATGTTCTGACAATCTTATTCCTAGGTACAACTAGATAAACTGCAGAATTCTGTTAATGAGTTAAAGGAATTTCCTGAAGAAGTTGCAAACTAATTTCTGTCACATTTTTGTGGAATTTGGTGGACCTTACTCTAAGGTTTTTTCAGAATACCCATAACAACCTTTGGCTTCATATCTTTCTTTGAATTTAAGTTGCCCTTTCTACCCTCTCTTCTTTACTCCAGATATTATTTGGAGCTCATGGAAATCTATCTGTAAAGTCCTTCCAAGTTTTTTCCTTATTTTATTTCTTACACTTCCTAATTGACATTGGCTCAGAGCATATAGGGTTAATTTAATAAAAACATCAGATGGCTTTTCCCTTGGGCATCTTAGTTGATGGGACTGTAATAGCTTATTAGTTGGTGAGAACATTCTGCCATTAATGAGGGAAGGTGGTTGAGTAATTCACTGAACTCTTTCCTTCCTTTTCTTCCCTTCCTCTTAGACTTATTTAATTTCAGAGGATTATAAGCATTGTTTATTTTGCTAGTGGTGCACTATTTTTAAAACTCATTATAAGAAAATAAATACATGGTTAATTATCAAAATTTTTCACAAAAGAAAGTGATGATCTGTTCAGAACAGCAAACCTGTCTCCCTTTTCCCTAACCTGTTGCTAATCTTGGTTTACTTTTCTTTATTGTGCAAGAAGAGAGAATGCTTTTACATATTATTTAATTTTTAAATTTTATATTGGAAAAGAGTCTTGATGGCTATCTTGAGAGAACTGTCACCAGAAAATTGTTCTCATACTCACATCTCTCTGGGGACTATCTCTAAGGCTGTGGTAAAGGATTCTGAGTTGGCTTTTCCCAAGGTTCAATCTCAATGGCTCATCAGAGAACTTGGGTCTAGGAGTAGGTCTGGGACACTCTTTTGATTAGAAATGGGAACTGAAGGGGCCATCAACTGGGCAGAGGGCATACCATTTAAAATAGAAAGAGTTTCAGTTAGCTGCAAAGAACTGAAATGCAGTTCCAGGATCGAAGGCATCACCACACACACTCACCAGGGTGCAGTCCCAGGCCCATTGTATCCTAGTTCTGTGATCTAGTCCAAATTGCTTTACTTCCCTTAGACATCCTCCTTCACCTTGTAAACCTCAGTAAGCTGCAGATATTGATGTTCCTCTTCTGTCCCTACACAAGGTTATAGTGTGAACTGGATGAAAGAACTTTGTGTACCACATAAAACAATACAGTTACTAGTATTATGATTCAGGTTAATCTTAATGAGGTGTGATGTATATAGTTAAAACAATAGGCATAGAAGTCAAATTTGCCCTAGGAACAGAATTAGCCTTAGTTACTTGATTGAACAGATGTTAGAAAGATTAGTTACTTGATTTGGATAGATTGAGTAGAATTTAAAAGTAGATTCCTTTAAAATAAATAGAAAAGTGGACCAGGGAGAAGATAGGACTTAGAGGTGGCAGAGCCCACTGCAGTGCCTGACCCACATAGACATTTATGATGTGCAGCTTGAGTGAATGTATCGTTCGAGATAGCTAAGTTATTTTAACTTTCTCCTTTCTATTTTTTGTGTTTTTTCCCCAAATTTGATATAAGCAGGATATATTAGTTTTAAAATCATAAACAGTATATTTAAAAGAAGATAAAACCACAAAACCAAAATGTGGAAAATGAGAGTACCACAGAGACAGCTGGGAATGGTAGCTGTGGTGGTTAGAGGAGGAGACTTGAGGCATGGTTAAAAGAGCTCACATTTGGGGAGACTCATACGCTGGACACCATGGGAAGTACTGTCTATTGTTTATTGTTTTGATCCTCTTAACAAGCCTGCATGCTTGATGTTACTATTATCTCATTTTACAGATTAGGAAGATGGGGGCACAAGTCTTACTGCTTGTTGGTAGCCAAGTTAGGATTCAAACCTAATCTAAGGTTTGGCTCTGTAATCTAAGCTATATTAACTTCTGAGGTGATGTGGACAACTTGGCATCTTGGAAGTCACTATCACGAACTATTCTAAGTTTAAACAAATGCAAAAACGGTTCAAAACAGCCCACCAGATCTAGATCACTCATTAATCAACAATTTAAAGTGCCTTTAAACTTCAGTATCTCTTTCTTCCCTCCGGGCTACATCTTGTATTCTGGGTCACCCTTGTCACTTACCAAGTTATCCAACAGTCTGATACTTCTAGCCTTTTCCCACTTGGAAGTGTAACTGTGGTTCTCCCTTTGAAACCCCAAAAGCACTAGATTTTATTTGTCTTTCTCATTGCCTGTGTCGTCCTCTACAACTCAGGGGCATACCTAAAGCTTATATAATTAAGGAGCACCGCTTTAAGAAAAAGAATACACAGTTACAAATTCAAGGTGAAACAAAGAATATTTATTTAAAATAAAAAGGAATGACAGTAGAGTACAATTTTTTTTTTCTAAAGCTGATAAATACCTTAATCCATGGCATTACTGAGGTTGCTCTAAAGACTTTACAAATGGTGCATGCAAATGAGAATGCCTGAACTGTCTCTGAGTCACTTGTCTCTGCTCTAGTTCTGTCTTCAGAGCAACTGAGCACTGTTGGAACACAACCCCTGTCAGCTCCTCCAGTCCTAAACAAAGGAGCAGGAAATCTTTTCTTTTGACTTCACGCACAAAATAAAATTAAAAATTAATAATTAGAAAGTAAACAACAAAACAAAACAAACATAAACAAAGGCTAGTCCCAGTAAAACTTGAACAGATGGATTTGACATCAGATAAACTGGAAAGGAAGGGCAAGGCCTAAGTAGCAGGTATAATGCTATAGTCTTAACCCCACGTGTTTATTAGCAGAGAGTCTTCTTTTTTCTTTTATTTAAATTCAATTAGCCAACATACAGTACATCATTAGTTTCAGATGTAGAATTCTAGCGGAGGGTCTTCTAAAGAGTGTGTTTGAAATGACTCGGGGGCCATGTAAACTTTTAGGTTGGATATCTATGTGTAGACAGGAGCCAGAGAAAGTACTAAATAAAAAAGTCTCTCAGTTTCTCTCCATTTTGACTCAGTTCCTCCTGAATTGACAGGGAAGCTCTTGATCTTTCCACTTCCCTTGTGCTTCAAGTGCTGGTATTTAAATTGTCCTTCTAGTGACTACTGGGAGATTAGACTTGCCCATGCAGTGAGGTAGAGTTGTTCAGATCTCAGTGGTATAGAGGGAAATCAAGATTCTCGTCCATATTCTGTCCCTTTAAAAAAACAAACAAACAAATGAAACACTCAAACTTTGGGAATTGAAATACCTGGATCAAGGTAAGGCCATAAATTGAAGGCTCAACAAAAATCAAAGTAAGCTTGGGCCCTTGCTGACAGCAAGAGTAATATAATGATTCTTAAATGTGGTGTAGCAGTTTATTGATACAAAGTCCTTTAATTTGCTATGTTATTAATATAATAGACAACTTTGAGAGGTAGATGTTTTAGTCCAATTTTATTTAAAATTAATATTTCTGGAGCTCTTACTGTATACTAACAGTTGTGCAAAGACCTTTAGAAGGAGTGTCTCATTCCTATAACATATAAATGTTACAATATCCCTACAAAGTCAGTTTCTTCCATTATATACACTAGGAAGCAGAGGCTCAGAAAGCAAAATAACTATCCACAATTACACATCTATGGGCAGGGCTGCATTTGCATTCTGGCAGTCTGGTTCTCTGGGTGTACTCTTACCATCAATCGCTATTATTAGTTACTTGCCCCAGGTCATGCAGGATAGAGCTATCTCCCAAAATTCAGGTTTCTTACACTAAATCTGCTTAATGTGACCAAAACAAAAAAAAAAATAAATCATGGTTAGTGAGAATAGTGGAAAGCAAAATGGAGAAAACAGCCTGAGTTCTAGCATACCACAGCTGTGTGACTGTGGGACCTTTCTAAATCACACTTTTTCCTCTTTGGAATGGGTATAATAGTTCCTTCTTCAATCTACTCCATCAAGGTTTTGTAAAACTCAACTATAGTGAAAATGTTGTGTAAAATGAACTTCTTATCACAATTTAAGGGGTGTTCTTAAGCCAAATCTTATACTGACTTAGTGGCATTTTAGGAGTCTTGAAGGTGTGAGGAAGCCTCGAAACTACCTGGCTTACACTGTTAGCCATACTGTATGCTGCTTTACATACAGACCCAAAGATAGATGAATGAGCTTCAGATATGAAGCAAATAAGAATAATCCATTTATTTATTTATTCCCTTTATCTTACAAAAAGAATAATTCTCTAAAGTCTGGCTTTATTCAGAGTTGTGAAACTATCACTGGGTATAGGAAATCAATTCTTATAAGTAGGCACTAAAATGAGAGAGCATCTAAGAATATCCATAAAGAACAGAGATGAGACTTAAAATCCTTTTCATAAGGATCCTATTTTACATTTAGCCAAGTAATATATGGAAAAATTGACACCTTTCAGCACTGGTGTGGTTACCACCACTGTTACTGTGAAGACTGAGGCTTGGTCAACACTTGCAGTGGAATCAGATTAATGGAATTGATTTGTAGGCTCATTTTTTTAAAACAAAAATATGAAGGTGCTTTTTGAGCAAAAATTCAGATTTGGACATCATTTAAAAGATTTCCCATAAAAATTACCTATTTCTAATTATAATAGACTTTCTTCTATTGAAGACAATTTTAGACTAGATCAGGACATGATTATTAGACATTTCACACTTGCTCAGAACAACATAGTAAGGAAAGAAAACTGGTAGCATTTTTATTGTAAGAGAAAATACTTTTGGGTGTTTACTACATGTTGGCTGTGTGCTACTACTCACTTTATATATGTTGACTCAAGACAACAATGTAGGTATTATTAGTATCCTGTTTTTGCAGATAGGGAAACTGAGCCTTTAGAGAGGTTAAGAACTTTGTTTGAAGTCACACAGCCAATAAGTGTGGACCTGGACTAGAACCCAGAGTGTCCATAGCTTTTTCTCTGTAGACTCCTCATTTTATCATGAGATAGTCTCATGACTTCCTCAAGAAGGAGTGGCACCCTTGGCTTTCATTACTGTTATTTGATTTACTTTTGTTATTCAACAACTTGTATTTCTGATTCTTGAGGGGAGCCATTTGTCCTTGTCTAATCACTTCAACCTTATTTTTATGGGTCAATGGTTGTGAAAAATTAGAAAAAATGAAGATAATTAGAAGTTAAAAGGTATATACTCCACTTTTTGGAATGGAAGAGACAGGATTTTATCATATTGACAGCTCCATTGTGATTCAGAGGGATATTGTTACTGAATAAAAAAGTGAAATCATGTACTGTGTAATATTTTCATGTTTTCTCTATGTTCTGTAAATTCAGTTTATTCACATTAGAGCCAAACCAAAGTCAATGAAGTGCAACAATAATTATATATATGTGTGCACATGCTCTCACACACACATTGTTTAGATACATTAATTGATAGATGAAGTATATAGATTTTAGCTACGATTAATGTGACAGTTCTACACAGCTAAGTTCAGTGGGAGGTTATTTATTGAACCTGACTCTAAAGTCCAAATTTCCGTTTGCCAAAGAATTCAGTCTGGAATATCATCTATAAATAGCAGCAATAATAGTATTAGCAGCTAACATTTAAGCAGCAATGCTTTGTACCCCACACAGTGTTTATTGCTTTACATGCACTGTCCCGTTCTTACCTCCACCTCATAGAAGAGGGACCTTCTGAGATGAAGAGCTCTAGCAGAGTCTCATCAAGCCTAAGCCTTATTCAAGCCCAGGTCTAGCTGACTTAGGAGCCTGACCCTCAGCTCCTGCGCCATGTGGCCCTTAGACATCAGCCATCAAGTGTTGGAATATTGACAATGCATTACTTTCTTTGGGTGCTCCTTTCCCCCTACTCTGCTCTGAATAGCCTCAGATAAGGGTCCTGAAGAAGCATGTGCTCCTGCCATTATTTTTAAAATTATTATTATTAATTAATCAATTAATTTTTGCTAAGAGTCAAATCTGTTGTGGCTCATTATGGTCATCAGTTATGCCCTTGGACTTGATGTTGAAGTGTGTTACTGAAATGCCTCATGTATGTGTTTATGTGAATAATTTTGACCCAGATTGAGCCTCTCAGGAGTACCGGCTAAATAGCCTGTAGTGTCTATGACTTTGTCATTGGCCTCCAATGGCAGTAACTTGCTGTAGGCTGGGTAATATTTCCTTCTAACCCAGCAGAAAGGGGAAGACCAAAGGTAGAAAATACACCAACTTCTTTGATGCATACAAAGTACTTCTCCAATCTTACTAAAGTGGAATGAAAGACCTATCTATGCATTAATATATTTCTATATATCACCAGCACAAAAAGATTGGGGGTGGGGCTTATTTCTGATTCTAAACATTCTGTGAATTATTTGATGCTACCAATTTGATGAAATAAAATTGTTTTGGTTTGACTTTACAGTCACTTGTACAAAATAGTTTTTAAAAAACCCCTAACAACAGGGATGCCTGGGTGGCTCAGTCAGATAAGCATCTGATCCTTGATTTCAGTTTAGGTCATGATTTAAGGGTTGTGAGATTGAGCCCTGCATTGGGCTCCACATTGTTTGCAGAGCCTGCTTAATATTCTCTCTCTCCCTCTCCTACTGCCCCTCCCTGCCTTGCTCTCTTGCTCTCTCTCAAAATAAGAACGACAACAAATAAACACTATCTATACAAGATACCAAATTATTATATTAGAAATTTAAAAAAATTAAAAGCCAGCAACTTGAGTCAACTTTGGTACCCACTGATGAAATAAGTGTTATTTGTATAATTGAATAGTTGTTCTTTTCTGGCTCTTTTCTGGTTCTCTTTTCTACTGAAGAGGGAAGTAAGTGTCTAGCAGATTTATGGAAACTTTTGTTTCCTTGAGTCAAGGACTAGAGTAATCTGGAGGGATACTGGACACAATACCCAAAGAGGGGTTTGGCTTAGCAGAGCCAAAGAGCTGATTTCTGCCAGGCACAGGGAGAGCAGCTGGGTTTTTTGGGGTGGACTTCGCAGGAAGGACGTTGCCAGCCAAGCCACAGACTTGGGGTTTAGTCATAGCTGTACTAACATTTAGCTCTGTGCTTTGATGAAAATCACTTAACTTTCTTTTACCTTCAATGTCTCTCAAATGAGTGAGTTGCATGGAATCATACCTAGGCCTTTCCGACTTGAAAAGTCTAAGAACCTTCACTCTGATCATTCACCTGCTGTAGCCACATGTGGAACTCTAAGGATTAGGTTGTGAAGGCCTGTGAAGCCTTTGTAAAAGTTTCAACTTAGAAAATAACCAATTTTACATGTTAACTGGATGAAACCCATTATGCATGGGAGGAAAATCTGGGAGGGAAAACTGACCTCTGTGGGGTCAGTTATTATTATTATTTTTTTAATGAATACATTAGTTGTTCTCCAGTGCCTTGTCTTCTTTGAGAAAAGCATGTAACTTTGTGAATGAAACTTAGACCTTACATTACAAAGGCAGCTTCATCAATATTTCTGCCTGGGCATGTATGATATTATCAAATACCTAAAATGAAGTCATGGATGAAATGCTTTTGGATATGACTGAGAAACTTAGCTCGTTTGGTTATAGAAAAAAGTAACAAAAGGCAGGAATCAGAAAGGTCTGGGTTTTAGTTTTATTTCCTTTAAATAATTTCTCTAGCATTTCACACTTGAACATCAACAGAAGCATACTTAAGCTTTTTATTTTGACTGTAGACTCAAGTCTTTATACCATCTCCCACATTATACTTCCAAATAAGCCTCCGAATTGTTGCCTGCCACCCATATTTGATACATAAATATTGGTGTTTCTTGTGGAAGGACTCTAAAGAATGTATAAACATCTGTATGTTTGTATATTTAGGAAGATGGAGTTTCTTAATGTATGGATGACCCTTAAACACATACACATGGCCTATTTTATATGTAGGCTTTTTGATGAAAAACTTAGTCCTATTGTGTGCATAACACTTTTCTCTAATAAAGCCTCAACAGAGTTTGGAAGAAAAATTCTGCTCCTTGACAAATATTTTTAAGGGACAATAGCTCTTTTCTGATTGTGAAAGGCAAGCTGAAACCATGGTTTCAGAAGAGAAAACAGTGGACCTAGTAGAGGAATATTTTATACTCCAAAAAGACATGGAAATTTAAACAGAGGACTTTAAAAAAAAAAAGGAGAGAAGGTTTTTTGCTTTTATTTATTTTTTGTTTTTAAATATAAAAAGCCCTTCTCCACAGTTAAGGCTGTTTTTTCTCCTGAGAGAGGTTTAGAACTGTATAGAGATAGTTACATACATGGGCATCTCAAATGAGAGGGCACCATACATACATGTAATTGGTTGCTTTTTTCTTTCCCTCGGCAGTCTGTAAAAAATGTGAAAATGCTTCTGCTTCTGCCTAGCCATTAAAAGGCAGTGGCTGCACCATACTGTGATTTGGGAGCTGAAGAAAATGGCCAGAACTGACTGATATCTGATAAACAGTAACAGGAGTCAGTTTATTGCACCAATCGTTAAATAATGGTGCTGATTATAAGGCTGCTAACTGCAGATGCTGTAATTGTCTGTCATAAATCTTAGTCATTTGTGACAGGAGCACAATGAAAGGGAGCATCTGCTTGAGGGCAAATGACTTCTGATAAATATCAGCTCTACGAAAATGTACTTGGATGTGTCTCAATATTTTGGAGAGCCATTCATGTTGCTTCCACAAATGTGAAGTTATTATTGGTTTGTATTGATTTTGCCACCCTTTTTTTTTTTTAAAAGAGACAGAGAGTGACTCAAGGTTGAGTTGAATAGCATCTCAGCTCTTTATCTGATCTACTCATTTCTCTCAAATGCATGTTTGAGTGAAAAAAAAATAATTGCACTTTTTTCAGTAGATTGCTGTTCAGAAACACAGCCTGGGAAATTCAATATGCAGCTTATAAAAAAAATAACAAAAGCCAACATTTGCACAAGGGGGAGGGAAGGCCTTAGGATTTTTACAAAGGTTATTTTTCAGAAAAGATTTTAAGTCGTTAAATGCCAGTCTCTAATGAATTTCAACTACATGAAAATGAATTACATGTGCTCCTGTTACGCCTATAAAAATATCATACTCGTTTTAAAATTTATTCTTTACATAAGAAAGATTTCTTTAAGTTACAAAACACTTGGGAAAAGTATTACATAAAACTACCATCCGTGCTTTAAAAATAGCTGCTTTTTCCTAAAATATTTATTATATTAAACATTTAGTTAACTGCATCAAGGACAGCTTAGAATTACAAAGCAAATAGAATGAGGAAATTCATATTTCCTGATGTGGAAATTCAACCTTGTGTTGAGCTTAAACTTCTGTGGTTTGAAGATGGTGAGAGTTATTAATGAGTACTGACTGTGTGTGTTTATGGCTGTTGAAGTTTATCAGAGATGTGTATCTCTTAACAGAGCTTTCTATGTGAAGAAAGTAAAAGTTTTGTAGTCTGTTCCATGCAATTGCTCAGCAATTGCTCCAGCTGAGTGGTCCAAGAGTGGCTCAGAGTATGGGGCTGAGGGTATGTGGGGATACATCATGGAAGGGGGAATGCTCCAAGAGAGGGACTCAAAGAACTACTTTTATGTGGGTTGTCTGGAGTGTTTCTTCTGAACCACTCTGCTTCTGTTTATGGCTCAGCACCACAGGCTGAAATACCCATATAAAGTCATCCATACACCTATAGAACAAAGGCTCTAAGGCCTGTTTCAGTGACAGTGTTTATGGTCTCACCATCTTATTCACAAGGAGATATAGATACACTTTTTCCAAAGAGTCAGCTCAGACAGTTTCTTCTGTCCTTGACTGTACAACTCGTGTTTTTCCCTAATCACTCTAATAATTGTAGATAACCAGAGCATCATGGTAACAGTGCCCAGAATGGAGGACTGCCTTTAATTAGTGATTCCTTTAAAAACAAAGAGTCTCTGGTACTATTGTAACTAAATTTTCTGGAAGAATATCTGAAACAGTGCTCTCTAGTGACCCCAATTTTCAAAAAGGCAGATTTTGGCAGGGAAGGTAGATGTGATTGGTATTCTTAAGAAATAGGAAAACAAATCCTAAATCTCAACCTTCTATAAAGATGTGGGAGGAAAGGAGATAAACAGAAAAAGAGTACCTTTTGGCATCAGACCAAACTGGATTTGATTCTGAGCTCCGTGAGGCAAGTTCTTAAGGTTTCTCATTTGCCATTTTTACAAGGACTATTTCCATTAATACTATGGTTGTAAAAGGTAGTATCTATAAATCATTTGGCACAGTGCTCGACATAGAGGAGATATGCAGTAAATATGTATAGCTATTTTTAATTATAATATTACTAATATTGTATGTTTATTAATTAATAGTATATGTTAGTAACAATTATACATTGTGCATTTTTCTCTGTGTTTACATTTGGATGTCAGGCTCCTCCTGATTTTAGTATGATTCATTTCTTTCTTCTGGAAAGAAACTGCTGGGGAACTTAGATCAACTGAATTTCTGTTTTATGGGTATCTTTTCATGAATAAGTATAAAAATGAAGCAAATATATGTTAAATAGCTGTCTTGTCCTCCTGGGGTTGGAGGTGATAAGAGGAGTTCAGGGAAAAAATTGTTCTCACAGTTGTCCCTGCTTTCACAGAGCTTACTGTATTGTTGGTAGAGAGAACTACCAGTTAATTATACATTAATTGTCTTATGTATTAAACATGTCTCATATATTAAACAGTATAGTGTAATAGAAAGTCAGAAAAGACTAAAGTAATTGGAGAAAGGACCTGAGCTAAGCTCTTAAGGCCCAGTGTGATTTGGATAGGTCTAGTCACCTGATTTCATTGAGGTCATCAGCATGAGCAGAGACATGAGTATGACATAATACATATAGAATAAGTATGATGTCTTTGGAGGATAGCTAAAAAATAAATCAGAGGGTATGTGTTGGAGTAGAGTGGGGAATAAGTGGAGTGAATTGGTAGTGGTAGTTGAGGTCTGAGTAGGAGTATTATCATTTTTAATATCCTTAAAGCTAACACTTATTAATTGTAATTTTGCACCAGGATTAAAGTTCTTTCATGCAGGATTTCAATTAAACCCAATGGGATGTCCAGGAGATAGCTAATATTATCAGTTCTCTTCAGGTAAGGAAATTAGTGAGTTTACAAGAGAGTCAATATGGCATAGTGGTTAAGAGTGTCAGTGCTCGGGGCGCCTGGGTGGCTCAGAGGGTTAAAGCCTTTGCCTTTGGCTCAGGTCATGATCCCAGGGTCCTGGGATCGAGCCCCGCATTGGGCTCTCTCCTTGGTGGGGAGCCTGTTTCCTCCTCTCTCTCTCTGCCTGCCTCTCTGCCTACTTGTGATCTCTCTCTGTCGAATAAATAAATAAAATCTTTAAAAAAAAAAAAAAAAGAGTGTCAGTGCTCTATCCAGACTGGCTGGATTTGAATGTCAGCTTTACTAATTACCAGCTGTGTGACCTATTCATCCTCTGCGTTTCTGTTTCCTCATCATCAGTAAAATGAGGATAATAGCATTACCCAGCTCATAGGATCATTGGAAACCTCCTATAAGTTAAATTTACATTTTTATATGCTTTAGAATCCTGTTTGGTATATAGTGATATGTTATGTATGTTTGCTCTTATTAAGTAAATAACACATGGATATCAATCCTGTGGAAGACACAGAGAATCTCTATTTGAGTACTTATGTTGACCATCAAAGCTGAGAGGATAATATATATAAATAATTTATATTTGTTTTTCTTTAAATAGAACACATAGAGAAGAAGATTTAAAATCTTTAATTGCCCTCCTCTTATGTAATCATTATTTTATTGTACCTTCTTTCAGAGTGTATACTTATGAATATATGTATCTTATGACCTGATTTTCACTTAAAAATATTTAGATTTTAGATACAGTTTCTATATCAATAAAACAACTACATTATAGTTTTAAATAGCCATGTAGTAACCTGATATACAGATGTGGCATAAAAAATATTAAACTGATCACCTACCTTTTAGATTGTTTTAGATTTCTTTTGCTAGTATAAACAATGGTACAATGAATAAATTCATGAATTTATGGAATTATTTCCTTAGGATAATTCTCAGAAGTGTAAATAATGAGACAGAGTTATGTCCATTTGTCAGATATATTGTATCTATGCATAGGGCCAAATCACCTTCCAGAAATTTTTAATAATAGCTAGTTCCATGAACAGTGTATGAGAGTTCTCATCCCCCATATACCTTTGCTAACACTGATTATTGCTATCTTTCTAATTACTTTACAGTCTGATATATGAAATGCCATATCATCATTTGAAGTTACTGTATATTACTAGTGACCATTAAGCTTTTAATATACTCACTGAACATTTATGTTTTTGTTATCTGTTTATGTTCTTTCTCCCTATTTTTAAAAAAATTGAGTGTTTTGTAGGAAGAAGTTTTTATGATTATGGTAGTAATCTTTTATTGGATGTATTTTAAAATATGTCTGTGAATATGCTTTGGTTAGTTTGAAAAAGGGAACAAATAAATGAGTGTGGATCCACTGGAGGTTAACAGTGAGACTTGTAAAAATTCAAACCTAAACATGTTCTACCCCTGCTTTAAAACCTTTGATTGTTTCCTTTTACCATGGAATAAAATCTCTGTTTCAAAAGTTGGCATACTAGGTCCACCATGGTCTGGTTTCTTGCCTCTGTCCCAGCCATTTTCTCCTATGTCACTGGTGTGCTAGAGCCTAGGAACTTGAGAGAGCCAACTGCGCACATCTCTTCTCAGCTCCACATTCAATGATATCATCATGTTGGTAGTTTGAAATCAGCCATGGGAGAGTATTTATACTACAGGAACTGGCAAACACTAGAAATTAGGGCTTTTTTTCTCCTGGAGACTCAATTGTTAAATATTAACCCTCATTCTGCTAGATAAACCTTAAACTCCAGGCGTCCTAAACTTCTTAGCATTCCTAATCCAGGGCAAGACTGAGGCTCCCAAACAGGATAATGCCAGTTACCCCTTCAAACCAATATTTGGTCAATACACATTAGCTTTGTGTGGGAGAAGTAGGAAGCACACACTGTAGTGGCAGTGTTCAGCCTCTCTACCTTTGTTCTGAGCAAGTGAGTTCTGGCCCAGAGTTGCCCACCCCCTTGCAGTCATGGAAAGCCTACAGCTAATTGACTTAACTTTCTTATGAAGCTTTTGGCCTGACCTTTGGCAGTCTCACCACTGACTTTTGCCTACCTCCAGTGGCTTAAAAAAGCAGTTTCTTCCACTGCATGTAGTCTTTTCCTTGGGGGGGGGGAGGGGCGTTCTGCTCAATACAGTTTTTTTTTTTTTCTTGTTTTATTTTAGTGCCCTCATAAATTAGGATCTAAAGCAACAGGCTGGCTAGCCCAACCTTAAACTTGAGCCTGACCTCGATATAGCTACCTACCCTACCTACCCTCATTTGTTACTAAGTACATGTATCTTGCTTTCTCCTGCCTCCCCCTGCAAACCTGGTTGATATATTCCTTCCTCAATGGACACTCCTGACAGTATACTTTTTCTTGTCTGGACCCTTGTTAAAAATAGCACTTAACTATCATAGCCTCTCCAAGCAATGACACTGTTGTCCTCATCAAAGAGCCTTGTATAGTAAGGCCCAGATCATGCTGGGCTGAACGGATGTCCTTGAGGAGGTAATGCCACTAGGGGCACCTTATATTAAGGTGAATATTTTGGCAGCAGGGTGCAAGATGACTGAGAGAACAGAAATGCAATGACCACAGCTAGGAAGACTGACTTGGGTGTTAAACTGTTGTAGAGAGAATCATCTAGTTATGAGGAAGTGGTAAGCTCCTGGAGGTAGATGGTAGTGATGAGGATGGAAAGAAAGAGCAGGCACGAGACAAGGAAAGAAACTATGGAACTTGGTGAAATATGGCCCAGGACAGAAAAAAAAAAATAGGTGAATATTAAAATGTCTTTAAGTTTCTAATTTAGAAACAGATATAAAGTCATTTGTGTAAGGCCAGGGACTCATGAGGAAGAGACCTAAAAAATAAAAAAACAAACAAACAAAATAAACCCCCAGAAAGTTAAGTGTTAGCAAAATCTTTTCATCTGGAAAAGGGGTACAGAAAGGAAGAAAGAGGATAAATGGTTAGCAAACAAAATCCGAAAATTGAATATCCGAAGACTGAAGAACAAAGACTGTTTTAAGGATTTTGAAGTTTAGTCAATATACTCTCAAAAGGCAAAGAAAAACAAAAGGATAAAAGGACTAAAAGAGTTATCACTTGGTTTGGCAAGAACCTAGTAGCATCCCTGCAGCTCCAGAAGTAGTAGAACAGTGGAAAGCTGCTGGACCACAACTTAGTGGATATAGTTTAAATTTCTGTGCCACTTACTGGCTGTGTTACCTTGAGTATTTATCTTAATATCTCAGAAGCTCGGTTTCTTCTTTTATCAAGTGAGCATCATTTTAGTTTTACCTCCTTAACAGGGTTATTGTGAGGTCCGAAAGGAATAGTAAAAGTATTTTGTAAACTGAATGGAATATGAATGTGACACATTCCCATTATTATAATCATAGTTGGGAGTGAAGTGGAAGACAAGATGTAGGAAGAGTCATGTAAAGAATGGGAAAGGATGGGAAGGAGTACAAGGGGTGATAGTGCAGCAGGTAGAAGAAGGCACAAGGTAAAATGAAACATTTGTTTACTTTTGTTTGATGGCAAGGAAATCAGGATGTGGCTGAGGAGGGCAGACTTTGTGCAGGAGGGGTAACCATGGTTGTATAGTCCAGGATAAATAAAGGGTGTAATCTTCATACATCAGGTCAGAAATCTCTTTCCTCTGAGCCTGGTAGGAAGGTTGAGACCCAAATGTCAAGACAGGGATGTGTCTGGATAAAGGTGGCATAAATGAAGTTGCCTTTGTGGGACACTCCAACAATGTGCTTGAAAGATAAGGGAAGGCTATTCAAGGAGGACTTGGTAGAGATAGATGGGATCTGGGAGGAAAGGGAGCAGGCAAAAATATTATTTGAATTACAGCTACAGTATCCTCTTATGTCGTGCACTGTTCAGTCCTTTAGAAGCATTGCCAAGTCTAACATTTATGATCTCCACCCTCCTGATCACTGGGCACTAGCTCAGTCCAAGTAGCACAACATGGCTCAATAAGAAAAGGAGTTATGCTTCTCTGCAACTGAATTAGATAACAAATGAGATAATCTTATTTTCTGAACTGATGATTTGAATACATCATCAGTTGTACATGGTTGGATACAGAATTTGTATATATTTTCCAGTTGTGAAAAGCCATCATGAGAAGTGAAGTTTATGTATGGAAATGTTGGATTCTGGAGATTTTCATGGTTTGTAAGTTTAAAAGGGAGAGTCAGTCTGCAAATCAGGACTGTCTGAGAAATATGAATCATATGCAATATACATCTATGGTGACTTACATCTTGCATATCAAAGGACTCACATTAGGATGTGGAAGTGTAAGACACAGATGGAATGAGAATGTGTCTCTCTTCCAGCATGGTTGTAAATGGTTAGAGCTAAGTAATGGTTGCCTATAAATGACTCATCCTTCACAGTTTGCCACAGATGCCTTCTACTCACATTGATCTGTTAGATATTGAGGAGTGAGGATCAGTTATCTTTCAACATCATGCAAGCTCTCTTGCCTCTCATAATAATGATAATAATAATAATAATCATAACAATAATAAAAATATTCTCTGGTCCCATGATTCTTCCAAAAGTAACAAATGACACAAATGAGAGGTTTACAAGGTTTATTTTTTTTCTTATGCCTGATTCTGGTAGGCATCTCAAGCTCAATATTATGACACATTAGTGTATTAAGATCGGTTGTGAAGCATGTCGATCTTTTACTAAGAACAGCTAAAGTAGGGATATTTGTGAATATTAAATTTTTGACACATTAACCACTGTTCAAATTTATAAAAAATTATAGTAATCTTTCTTAGTCACCTATATTCTGATATAATTTTTTTTTAAGATTTTGTTTATTTGACTGACAGAGATCATAAGTAGGCAGAGAGGCAGGTGGGAGGGAGTGGGGAGCAGGCTCCCTGCTGAGCCGAGAGCCCAATGCAGGGCTCGATCCCAGGACCCTGGGATCATGACCTGAGCCAAAGGTAGAGGCTTTAACCCACTGAGCCACCCAGGCGCCCCCTGATATAATTTCTTAAGCAGAACAGAAACAGCATGCTAAATTTAGCACAATGAAAACATCCATGGGTTATCATTGTCATGTCTGTCCCAGAGGAAAAAAAAAGATTGAGAATTGTTGCTCTGGAAGTTGGTGGAGGAGCAATGACTATATAGTCATTTTTGACAGTGCCAAGAAGGTGTATATGGTGGAAGGTCATCTGTAAACTCGTAATTTTTTCTTAATTTAATTTTTATCAAAGTCAAACACATAGCTAAAAAGGTCAAATAGTTTAATAAAATTCATCATGAAAACCATAAGTCCCTGAGACCTCTTACTCACTGTGTTCTTTTCCTCTGGGACATTTGGGTGAAATGAATAATTGGTGTTTACATTATGATGATGTAAAGTTTCTTCATAATTGTGCTATATGGTATGCTATTGTCACTGTTCCCCCACCCTGGACTCAATCATTACCTCAAATTTTTTAGTTAGGTTTTCTTCCTTAAATTGTCTGAATGATATCCATCTTCATATGGTCAAGTATGCTAAGTAATTTGTAAGTTTCATTTTGTCTTATGGCATCCCTCCTGAAGCCTTCCTTCCTTCTGCTCCAGTCCAGACTTGTACTGAAGGATGGTACATAAACACCATGCTGGAATTTTCCACAGCCATAATTCTAGGAATTCACTTCACTTCTCTGTTGGGTTGGATCCTTTGTCTATTTTTCTCCTTTAGTCTCCTATTGTGATGGACGTATGTCCTAGTAATTTCCTGAGAAAGTGGATAGGATGTAAATATTTTAGAATCCTTTTAAGTCTGAAAATATCTGTAGTCTACCTTTATACTTGCCCAGGTATAGAAGAAATGTTTTCTCAGTATTTTGATTTTAAGATTTCTGGATTTATTCTCTACTTTTCTTATTTTTTTCTCTCCTACTTTTCCATTACTTTGTCTTTTTGTTCTAGATTCTGTAATGTAGAACAAATTCAACTCTGTCTCCTCAACCCTGTCTTCTAAACATGCTACTGAATTTCTTAAAGTCTTGGTATCATATTTTTTAAGGTTTCATGAGTTCTTTATTGTTCTATTCTTGTTTCATGGTTGCAATAGTTTTCTTACCTCTCTGTTAGGAAACTAATTATATATTTAATTTTTGCTCCCTGTATTGTCTCTATTTTCAGTTTGTGTGTTTATATTTGTCTGTTTTTTTCTTAGAGGCTTTTCTAAGATATTTAGTGATCTTTGGCTTCCTTTCAAATCTAAAACACAAGACACCAAGAAAATATTAGGAACAGTGTGTGGTGTGTGTGTGTCTGCGTGCGCGCGCGCGTGTGTGTGCGTGTGTAGCAGGACAAGATTTTCTATTTCTAGGATTCATTGGCTATTTCATTTGTAAACCCTTAAATGTCATCACCCGCAGACCTGTAATCTTGGGCTGGCCTGTGTGTCCAGAGAGAAATCATTTAGTGAAAACCTGACTGCTGTATTTTTTAAGAAAGCATTATAAAGTATTTAGGCCAGAAGTTCTCAAAATGTGGTTTAGGGACTCCAGCACCTTCTCAAGATTCAGGGATTCCAGAGTCAAAACTATTTGCATAATAACACTAAGATGATATTTGCCTTCTTCACTGTGTTGATATTTGTACTGATGATGCAAAAGCAACCATAGTTAAAAATTGCTGGTGTCTACCACTATTCAGTGGCACTAAACTCTGCCAGCCATTGGCGTGTCTTTCACCACTGTGCAGTTGCAGTTAAAAAATAAAGCCAATTTCACTTAAAAATGTTTTTAATGAATAATAAATTTATTAACTATTATTTAATCTTGACTCTTGAATACACACCCTTTTATTGTTCATTTGGTGAAATGAGAAGTACCCATAAGGCAACTCGGCAAGTGTACCATTATGTACCGTGGTGTCTTGCAGAAAAGCGCTGTGCAGTTGTTTGAGTTACAAGCTGCACCATCTGTTTTTTGTTTTTTTTTTTTTCTGGAACACATTTTTTTTTTTTTTAAGATTTTATTTATTTGACAGAGAGAGAGAGATCACAAGTAGGCAGAGAGGCAGAGAGAGAGGGGGGAGGAAGCAGGCTCCCTGAGGAGCAGAGACCCCGATGCGGGGCTCGATCCCAGGACCCTGAGATCATGACCTGAGCCGAAAGCAGAGGCGTTAACCCACTGAGCCACCCAGGCGCCCCTGGAACACATTTTTATTTGAAGGAATGGCTTACATAAGATGGTCATTCTAACGTGGCTATTTGGCAGACAGTCTCTCAAAAATAAATATGGTAATTTTGTCTCTTCAAGAAAACAATTCAGAATATTTGGGCCAATAATGGAATTTGAGAAAGAAAATTAGGATTCTGGGAGACTTGTATCTTCCATTACCATGAGCTTGAAATCTTCCTGTAATGGGTTCATAAATGATAGTCGCCACTGTGATTTTTTGGAATTATGAAATAAAATATGCTAATATTTGGAAGATCTACCTAAATCAGTAAACTGATACTTTCTAAATGACCAATTCAGAATATTACAAAAAATGCATGGGTGAAAGGGAAAGATAGGTCCATGGCTTTTAATGGGATAGTAAAAAAGTTCATTGGTAGGTTTCAGATTCCATATTGCAACTCTCTTTTCAGAAGCTACCACTTGTTGAGTTTTGGTGTAGTATCAGAGAAAAATATTTACAATTACCTGAAAATGTTATTAAAATATTCCCCCCTTCTTAAATGCTTATCTCTGTGAGGCTGGATTTTCTTCATATTCTTTTACCAAAACAACATGTCATGACAAATTGAAGAGAGAAACAAATATGAGAATTTATTTCCTATGAAGCTGTACATTTAAGAGTTTTATAAAAATGTAAAACAATGTCACTCTTCTCACTTTTTTGGGGGGGAAAATATGTTTTCATAAAGTATTGTTTATAGTGTTAATACGTAATAGACTTGCCATTTTTATTTAAAAGAGTTCATAAATATTTAAGTGTTTTAAGTTTATGATAAGACAAATATTGATATATATAACCAAAGTAAACAAAAGCTCTTTGAGGGTCTTAAAATTTTTAAGTGTAAAGTGGTCTTGAGACCAAAATTTTTGAAAATATCTGATGTAGACAATTACTTAATCCCCCAGGTTTTCTGTATGGTTGCACACCCCTGCTCTCTGTTATACTTAATATCCCCTAATCTATAGTTTTTCAAATCAAGTCCTCTGGTTGATGTAGGGACAGGGGGATTGAGAGTCTAATTTTCTTCATTTAGATTTCAACTTCCCCCTCCTCCTTAGCAGGCTTCTTGTTGCTTCTCCTCAAGACCTAGGTTTCTGTTAAATCAGTTAGCACTTATCAATCCATTCCAAAATGTTACTCATGGTTTTTGGCTTTCTGTTATCACCTCTATTATTCCTTTATTCTTGTGGGTTTATCAATTATTTTATTCATTGTCTGTCATATTAATGGAGATTTGGGAGGCAGTGGAGATATAGGCATATCTTTGATTGGGAATAAGTATGTTATATGTTGGTTTTAGTATTTGTGCCAACATGTAGAAGTTAATCATTACTATCTCTTTATTATAGGTTATTTAATCTGAAGTTGTTAAATAAAAAAAGAATTCTACAGGGAAATTACAAATCTTAATAGAAAATGGATATTTAGAGTATCTGTTAATATTTTCAGCTAGAATATCTGATAGATATCAGCTAGAATATCCTTTTTTGTTTAGAAACAATATTTGTTATATTTGTTATATAAAAACAATCAATAGTTTTTGAAGTTCTTTGCGAAAACTGTCTTAAAAAGTAAACATCTATAAAATGCAGATCTTAAGGTCAGAATTGACTATTTACCTACCCAACCAATTTATAGACCAAAATTACTTATTTACCTTATATATGAATTTACCTTATATGTGGTTTTTAATATAAAACTAGTGACATTTAGGGTTGAATATTGACCCCTGCATTTTTAAATCCATTTAATAACAGATTACATTATCAGGGTTTATGTAATATTTCTAAAGCATGTTATGGTGAATATATTGACCAAGAAAATAACATGGAAGAGTTTAGTGGATTTATGATTTCATGGCCTATCACATTGCTTACACTTTTTAAGTCAAGGAAATCTCGGCTCCCTGGGGTTAAAACATTAAGTACAAAATGGCTTTAAGTATAATTCATTTCTCAGATGTGAGAACAAAAAGAAAATTGTCAGTCTAGAGACTAGAGTTGTTTATCCTTGACAGTTACAATTGGGATACTGGGGACTGGTTGGAAGGAGAGGTTAGGATAATTTGAAATAGCATTCAGAAGATAGAGATCCGAATTAATGATCTTCTTAAATTGGAAATAAAGAAACAACTCACAGAATGCAGAACAACATCATAGAAACTAAGTGCTAGAATCTACCTTGAAAGTAATCTTCTCCAATGCCGCATTTAATTGATGAGGTTGTGAAGATTCAGAAATGTGAAGAGACTGGTCCAAGATCACACTGATAGTTATTAGTAGATGTACTAGAACCTAGACTTCTAGGCTCCTACCCCAGTATCCTTTCCATTATCCTTAATGTAGTGCATCCACTACATTAGGGATGAAGTGGAAGCATACCCTGGGGAAGAGGGAAAGCAAACTGCCAATTCTGCCTTCCATTCTCTCTATATGCAGTAAATCTTCTCCCTCCTCCAAGGTCAATAAGAGCTTCCAGGCTGTTTTACTCCTTATCCCTTTCCTACCCTGTGATCTTCATTTCTTCTGTACCCCTGTCACATCTGTTCCCCCTTATAGTACCTTACATTTGTGATTCTGCATGATTGTCAATCTCTAAATATAGATATTCTGTCTCCCCACCTAGATATTAATACTTTTGAAGGCAGGACCCTGCCTCTGTGTTTCCTCCGAAGTGACCAAGACTCTGCAATCAGAGATGCTCAGCTCATGTTGCTGTCAGATCATTCAGAGATCTGGTTGGTTATGTTTACACCTAGCAAAAATATCTCAACATTATAGGGAAGTTAACACCACTGAAGCTGTAGCTTGGGAAGTAAGCCTAATATTGAAAAGAATTTTTAACCAGATTTTTTAACCAGAAAATAATTTTCTGGTCCTAAACTAAAATTATTTTTTTAGTCTTTATCATGCTATTTTCAAAGTTCTGCTAAGTAGTGGATTACACTTTCGAGATAAGAACCTGGAAGGGGGTTGGTTTCCAAGAGAAAAATTCTCTGTGGCACATAGATACTGTATAACCAATCCTGTTCTCCAAACACAGATATCTCAAAGGCAGGGCTGCCATGTGTAATAGTTTAGTTTATTCAGAGTATAAAGGTGCCTGACCAAGGGACAAGGACAGAGCACTTTTTCCTTTACTCCAAGGGGCCCTTTTCTAATTGGCCTTTGCAGAGAGGGACACTTTTTAAAATGGTCTGCTCAGAGGGATGCATCTTTTCCTAATTCTCACAAAGGCATCTTAGAGGCAGTCCCACTGGAAAATGAGCCCTGAACCGAACGAAGGTCAGGAAGAATAATACATAAACAATGACTCACTCCCTGGCAAACACAAGATTGGGAGGTTAGAAGAAAGGCATAGGAAGGATAAAACAATATGAAAAAAAATATCTCAGAGGAATTGTAGGAGAAACTGAAATGGTTTAACTTAGAAAAAAGAGTACATGTTAAATGATGCTTAAAAAATTAAAAAAGGAACTGTCTCAAAGACTAGAATGACTTGTCCCTGTTGATTTTATCCTGAGAAGATCCGTGGGGTTTTATTGGAAGAATAGAATAGTTTCCCGACAATGAAGACTTAACATTAGAGGTTGTGGCATTTCTTCTTCAGGAGACTTTATAAAACGGGATGCATTCTCATCTGGGAAGAGTGTTAGTTGACTCTGCCTATAGACATTAGAGGATTAACTAAAGGTTTCTAACTATAAAGGTTATGTTTTTGTTCATTCTGGTGAAAAGGAAGTATGGGAAGCCCTTGACTTTCCTGGAGGCTGTGTTCTAGAGTTCTCCAGTGAGGAGATTCCTAAGTGCCCACAATTGCTATGTGGAGAGCTGTGGAGATGACAAGGGCCATAGGTCCAGTAATTAGGAGATCATTTATGCTAGTACAAATACCTCTCTTTGCAAAAATATTTTAGTTTTTTTCTCTTCTGCTCCCTTACCTTTCTTTTCCTACAGTCAAATCTAGTTTTTCCCGGGACCTGTCTCATTTGTTTGAATATTTAATAAGTAGTAATTGCTGCTATTATCACGTGAATCTTCTGCTCTGGGTGCACAGTGTTCTCTGTTTCCAGAATATGCTCCTTACCTTTTGTACATTCATATATTCTTGCATTCACCAAACAAATATGTATTAGAGCTAGGGATTTATCAGTAATGTGCTGGTCATTGAGGATTAAATGGTGAGTTAGATATGACCTCTAATCTTCAAGAACTTTGTGTTTAAAAGAAAGAATTTCATGTTTTAGAGGAAAGACAGTCAAGTAAACAAAACTATTTCCTAGGTCACATACTCATATCCTACAATGGTTTCTTGCATCTGTCAAATCCTGAGATTCTATCTAGGGCGGTTATCAGAAACTGACTTTGTTATACACATATGACATTTTAAATTTATTACTTTATGTACAGAATGTACATTTGTATATGTATACACATATCTTGTGTATATAGATCTTGAGTGTGCATACATATATACATCATGTACATATGCTATCTATCTATATCTATCTTGTCTCTAAATTTTAAGCTAAATAATAACAAAAATAATAATGATTATTGATAATTTACTTGATGTTTGGTGTTGTTTTATGTGTTTTGCACATAATCATATAACTTAATTCCTCACAACAATCTCTCTTAGTATTGTACAGTTATTATCCCTCCTTGCAGATAAAAAAACTGAACACTGAGAAGTTAGGTAACTTGCCCATGGATATAGAGCTAATAAGTTGCAAGAGGGCTTGAACCCAGAAGTCTGACTTGATAAAAAGTCAGCAACCACATTCATATTTGTCTGTATATTCTGCTGTCTGTGCTGACACATAGAAGACCATTTGACATACATAAATAGAATTCCTTAAAATTTGCTTGGTGACTTTGAGCCTACAGAGAACTTTAGTTATGTTATTCCATCTGACTCTTACAGGCCGTCTGTCCAGCAGACAGATTTTGTTCTCATGACAAAGATGAACACCTTCATGGTTTGTTGACTGAAGGATACAGTTTTAAGGATTTTACTTCTGCAAGGACAAAAGAGATGATACATGCCAGTAATAAGATTTAGAATGTAATACAATTTAAACTTTTTTTTAAAGACTTTATTTATTTATTTATTTGACAGAGATCACAAGTAGGCAGAGAGGCAGGCATGGGGGTGGGGGGAAGAGCAGGCTCCCTGCTGAGCAGAGAGCCTCATGTGGGGCTCGATCCCAGGACCCTGGGATCATGACCTGAGCTGAAGGCAGAGGCTTTAACCCACTGAGCCACCCAGGTGCCCCACAATTTAAATTTTTAGTTGAGTTGTGTGAGCTTTGTTGCTGCTAAATATGCCTGGAGTATTAAGAGAGCAGCAATAAGGTGATGCCTTCAAGGCTTGCACCTTTAAAAGCTCTAAATATATTCAATGGTTATTTATTTATTTTAGCAACTTTCAAGTACATAGTATATAGTATCACTCACCTTAGTCAACATTTTGTAGATGAGGTCTCCAGAACTTACTCATCTTACAGCCGGAAGTTGCTACTCTTTGACCTACATCTTTAAATTCACCTTACCTCCAGACCCTCATAACCACCATTTGACTTTCTGTTTCTGTGAACCCAACTTATTTTGATTCCACATATAAGTGCGATCATACAGTATTTGTCTTTCTCTGTCAGACTTGTTTCACTTAGCATCCTCATGTCTCATCTATGTTGTCACAAATGGCAGGATTTCCTTTCCTCTTTTGGCTAAATAATAGTCTGTATGTGTGTGGGGGCAGGTGTACATATATATGCCTCATCTTTTCTTTTATTCAATATAAATTTGCGTAAAGAAAATCCTGAAAAATGTTTACCCATTTCTCTCATCCCTACCGCCTGCCTCTGGCAACCACCAGTCTTTTCTCTGTATGTATCGGCTTGATATATAATATAATCTCCATATGAGAGACCGTATGGTTTTCATCTTTCTCTGTCTGATTTATTTCACTTAATGCTCTTGCGGTCTATTCATGTTGTTACAAGTGGCAAGATTTCATTCTTTTTTATGGCTGAGTGATATTCTAGCATATGTGTGTGTATTTCTTTATCTGTTCATCCAGTGATGGGCACTTAGTTGTCCCCATATGTTAGCTATCATAAATAACACTGCCATGAACATGGACATCTTTTTAAATTAGTGTTTTTGTTTTCTTCAGATGAATACCCAGAAGTAGAATTGCTGGATCATCTGGTATTTCTAGCTTTTATTTTTTGAGGACGCTCCATACTGTTTTCCCTAGTGGCTGCACCAATTTACATCCCCACCAACAATGCACAAGTGTTCTCTTTTCTCCACATCCTTGCCAACTTGTTATTTCTAGCCTTTTTGGTAATAATCATGCTGATAGGTTCGAGGTAATATCTCATTGTGGTTTTGATTCTATGGTTATTTAATTTTAACCCCAGGTATTTTCACCCCACCTGCCTATGGGGAGAATTTAGGGGCAGATTTGCTTATATCAGAACATGACAATGCTCAGCTCATAAACTTTGCCTCTACTCTAAATTGGTTTTCCTGACTTCAGTTCTTGTACCTTTTGACAAATATTTGTTGAATGTTGAAATACTTGTTATCCATTCAGTTTATCCAGGTTTGAGATTTCTCACTCATTTCTAGGCTTTCTCTTCTCTTTCCCATCTCTTTCTAATCACTCCCAATTCCTGTAGCTGCTTCCTTTAAAAGGTCTTGAGTTTCTTAGTATCCAGTGCTATCACCCAGTCTGCTCTCAATGTGTTATGCATGCTTATAGGTGATGAGAGGAAAATACAAAATGAAGACTTTCATCAGTATAGGTGACTGAATGGTGGACAACTAATTTATTTTTAAAATCTTAGTATTGTGAAAATTTTCTGTAGTAAATAGTAACTTAAAAATAGTATCCCTGAAATTACTTATGTTAATACTATTTGTGTATAACAAATACCAATTAAAATCAGACTGTTTTACATTTAGCATGTGCCATTTTAAAGATGGGCTAAAAGATAAAACAATCCCACCATACATGCCAAACCACTTGCTGAAACAGAGCTTCAGAGAATCAGACCTTAGATAAATGAGATTTTATGTTTATGTCCTCCAAGTTTCTGAACTGAGAACTAGCAGGTAGATCCTTGGTAATATCTATTACAACTTCTTTCCCTACTACATGCTACAGAGTCTGTCCCTTATACATCTTGAAAGGGTGGTATGAGAGGCTTAGTTGTATTTTCCTAAAATCACATGTTGAAGCCTTAACCCCTAGGACCTCAGAATATGACTGTGTTTGGAGACAGAGATTTTAAAGTAGTGATTAAGTTAAAATGAGGCCATGAGGGTGGGTCCTAGTCCAATCTGACTGGTGTCCTTATAAGAAGAGGAAATTAGGACCCACAAAGGGACATCAGGACTGTGTGTGCACAAAGGAAAGCCCAAGTGAAGACCCAGCAAGAAGATGGCTATCTTTAAATCAAGGTGAAGGCCTCAGAAGTAATTAATCCTTCTGACACCTTGATCTTAGACTTCCAGTTTCCAGAACTATGAGAAAACCAATTTGTTTTTTGTCACCTAACCCTAGCAAACTAATGCTGGTGTTTGGCCTTTGTTTACATTTCTTCAATGACAGAAAACTTTTGACTTCTCAAAGCCACACAGTTTTATATTTGGTCTGCATTAATTAATTTGTAGATTTTCCTGATATTGAACTAAAGTTTTCCTGCTATAATGTCTCTCAAAGGACCTAATTCTGGCCTCTGGAGAGTCAAAACAAATGAATTTGGTCTTCTTCCAAGTGATGTTTCTCAAATATCTGAAGGTAATTACTTCTTTAGTATGAAATTTTTTCCAGAAATATCCCCTACCACCAATTCCTTTTATTATCTTCAAATAGTATGTTTCCATGCCCCATCTTTATGGTGATCATGTTCTTCTTAGTCTTACAATTCTCCCTTTTAAAGATATACTGGAAACATTTCCATGTGGAATATTTTGATCACAATTGTGCCAAATGACTGTTTCTTTTAAGGAGGATGAAATTTATGGTGAGAGAGAGAACCAGTGACATGTATAGTCTTTTCTTCCTTAGATGTGTAAAACAGAGGAGTAATCACACATTTAAACTAGAAACAAAAAATTGATACCATGACTCCTTACTGCCAGACCAAAACTGTCATTCTGAGGCCTTATAGACAGAAACCTGCTTTTCTTTACCATATGTAAATTAATTGTTAAAAAAGCCCTAATGTTTGCATAAGTAAATTCAATTTTAAGGTAATTGTAATAACCAGGACATTAATTGGGCCTTTTGGGGTCATTTTTGAGGATTCACTCATTCAACAAGTAGTTATTGACTACATGGAAGGATTAGTTCAGGAAAAGAGTTTAGAAACCACTTGTATCCATCTGAACGGTCAACAGCTTAGTCCAGCTGTTTACAGTGTTTACATCTCCTTTAACAAATGGTGACAAAATAGTGTATTTTAAAATTAGACCTCTGTAACCTGGGATTTAGGGCTGTTGCAGAAAGTGCCCAGGGTATGAAGACGAAGTAGGAAAGATGGCCAGACTTGTGTGCCAGTGAGAATTAGAGGAGAGTGCTTTAGTAGAGTGGGTGTTGTAGACTCCACACTAAAAGGAAGAACAGTCCCAAAAAGCAAGCTTCTAATATAGTGTCAGCTGTGATTGGACTAGCCCAGAAGGTGGCAAGTGGTGTGATCCTATAGATCAAAGGCCTCTAGTAACTACAGTTTAGGAAGCAGGCAAGGATGATTAACATAATAATAATAACACAGAAAAAGTAACAACAACAGTAATGGCAATTATAGCAGTAATAATAGTAATAATTAGATGAAAGTGTTTTGTGTTCCAAGCCACTGTTTTAAGTGCTATGCATGTATTAACTTATTATCCTCAAATTCATTCACTCCCTTGATACACATTTATTGAATGCCTACTGTATATAAGATGTTATGAACAAAATAGACAAAGCTTCTGTCCTTATGAAGTGTATTTCAGTGAAGGAAGATAATAATTAATAAAAAATTAATAAATTACATAGTAAATTGGAAAGTGAAAAATAGCATGAAGAAAAAAAAACAAAAAGTAGGTAGGGTAAGGGGAATCATCAGGAGTGCTAGTGATGAGGTGGATGGGGCTCAGTTTGCCTTTATTAAATCAAGTCAGAATAGTCTCTGTGAGAAAGTGAGATCTAAACAAAGACTGGGGTGGGGGGGAAGATGGGATTAGGAGGCAGGGTTCTGGAGTCAGGGGTAGGGTAAGGAAGAGAGTTCTGGGCTGTGAAAACAGCTAGAGCAAAGACTGAAATGCAGGAATGTGTCTTTTGTATTGAGTTGCAGGAAGGAGATCAATGTGGCTAAAGCTGCCTAAGTGGCTGAGGGGCAAGTGGGAAGGGATAATATAAGAGTGTAACAGGGTAGAGCAGCATGGAGAACATTGTGGGGACTTAAATTTCTACTCTGAATTAAATGTGAAGTCATTGCACAATTTTGATCAGAAGGGTGACTCAGTTTGACCAAACTTGAAATGGATCACTCTTGGCGGCCATGTTGAAAATAGATTTGTGAGGCACTAAGATCAGAAGTTTTCAGCAATGGTTACAGATATAAGGGTGAGAGCCATGGAGGTAATGATGGGTGGTCAAAAATTCTAAATCTATGTTGAAGGGCTAAAGGAAGTAAGTTACTTATCTAAGGTTACAAAGCTAGTAACTGGCTCACTTGGGAATTGATCCCAGGCAGTACAAACTCAATAACAACTCTGATACGCAGCATCACCTGACCAATAAAAAAAGATGGTGAGAAGACAGGCATCATGTCAATAAAAGGCAGAGCTTTCTAATAATAATGCCTGTAAGGCAGTGATTTTCTATGATTAGAGGGGTGTAAGTTGAAACTGGAAAGCCACTTATCTGTGATAAGTAAGAGGGATTCATGCATGGGGAGTTTAATAAAATGACTTTTAGGCCCCTTCTAACTCTGAGATTCTATGATCCAAATACAGAACGACACAGTTTATACTGTTTGTCAGTAGAAGTTGACAACTCTAATAATTACCACTATTTTGAAAACCATTTTCTTGCCTTCATCTTGTATATCAAGGTATAAACAATGCTAGATTTGGCCTCTGTCCTCAAAGACAGGATGAAAACGTGATGTTTGTGACAAATCTCTGTTGTGACTCAGAATGAACCCATGAAATTGCCTTTTTAAATGCAAATTTAAAACATTTCCTTATTTGCAACTGTGAAGCTGCTACTAGGCAGAGTTTGGAGGATATACATTCATAAAATAACAGATGGTGGTCTCAGATTAGGATTTTCCAAAATCATTGCATGAAACCTTTCAGGACTCCTCTGGAGGTCTTGGCTAATTGTTCATACATCCCAGGTGTTATACCCTGTTTGTGTTGATAACATATAACAGGAGCATTAGATTCATGTTTCTGTTTAGGAGAAGTACATGGCTCTCTTTTTGCTGTGGGTTGATGTGCTGGGAGGTAATCCAGAGATATGATTCATCTAAATATTTTTAAATAGTCTTTACCATAATGTCTAGGTGTTCTGAACAAACTCTTGCTGGGTGTGGTATTTCCCACTGCAAGCAATATATAGCAAGTCTGTAGGAACTACCAGGTACTCCTGTGGCATTTGGTGGAGCAGAAAATACTACAACCTGGGAACAACTTTTTGGAATATTTCTTATTATACTAAGAAGAGGTGGGAGAGACTAGATGAATGCCTGCAGTTTGGTGGAATGGGAAGAGGAAGAAGCAAAATGAGTTAGATGTAGATCCTGGCAATTGATAAAGAGATGCCTGGACTTCTGTTTTAGAAGAAAGGTTCTTGAAAATCAAAATAACTCGGAAGATGGAAAATTGTAGGCTAGTATACTTTACCTGAATTTGAGTATATCTGCAATCCTATTGGTTAGTTTTTTCAGAGAAGGAAAACTAAACCCAAAAAGATGAAAGAAAAAATATATCCTCTTCACCCGCATACTACAAATAGAATGGAATTTGGGATAATGTCCTTGTTGGACTTGATTCTGTTAAAAATATTAAAAGTAAACCTTGTTCTTCCTTACATTGGTATGTGTGTGTGTGTGTGTGTGTGTGTGTGTGCACGTGCACAAGCACTTTAGTCATTTAGATGTTACAAGTCATAACAGAGAGCCATTAGTTACTTGAGGCAATTTACTAGCCTACTGTAGATCATAAGTTCAGATCTTAATGGTGACTTATTGTCATTTGGGACTGTTTGAATGGCAAATCAAAGGAAGAGAATCTCAAATAAGTTGTCTAAATTTAGTAAAGAAATCTTTTCTCCCTGGTGCCTTTGCTTTGTATTTCTTTTGGAGACCCATAGACATAATAGATAGCATTAAGACATTTGGGCCCAATACTATACTTTTTGAAAAGCTGTGACTTTCTTTTCAAGTTTTGTTTGGTACTAACAACTGATGTCTGAACCATGAATCGAGACCATATGGATCTTACCTCTTACAGTTTAAAATTGAACTCCACTTAGACTCTTGCTGTTTAATTCAGAGTGTAATTTTAATGAGTACTTTTTTTTCTTTTTTGTTTTCTTCATATGTATGTACCCTACATACTCTATTAGAATTTTAATCCAAATTTATAATTCCCAAAAATTAATTGTAGAAAAAGTTTTGCTTTATAAATATGTACATGTAGAGAACTAGCACCCCCTAGTGTATTAAAGGCCCCCAAAGATTTGATCTGGCATTTAATAGGCTAATAGCAACGAACAGAAATGTGTCCTAATGGACAGGTTATTTGTTAACTTTTATCACTGGTATTATGGCATAACTTGATTAGGCACAAGGCCAGCATTTTTAAAAGTTAGTAAAAAAGCATAAATAAAAGGGCTAGAAGTCACATTTCAAATATTGAAACTAAAATTAGAAAACCATCATTGGCCATTTGAACTGTTGGTGATATTTTAAGGCTGTGAAATAAAACAGCAATCTGTGGTCATGTTGCTAATTTTCTAAATTCTCTCTCTTTTGGAAAATTTCAGCAACATGGTTAATTGTTTATGGAAGACTACAAAACTGAAAGTATTTAGGATTTCTCTTCTTTTGGTGACTGTTACACTGTATGTTGCCTAATGAAACTGTAAACTGAAAATTATAGCTTCATTCCAGAGAGTAAGAGGACTTATTCCAACAGATGGCATCAAAACACCGGTCTAAACTGTATGATCACTGATTGTTAATTGCATCTGTAAAACAATCCTTTTAAACAGAGTAATGCATTTTATCATACAGATTATAGTTCTACGCTTTTTGGTTTTTCAATGTGTGTTAACATTTTCTGCTCCAATGTAAGATTTAGTGCTTGCATAATTATCAGATTAAACAACAAAACAACAGTGACTCAATCATTTTTAAGAACCAGGCATAAGGGAGATAGAGAACCATGAGTCGCATTTTTTTTTAGGACATGCTGTTTGAAAAATGTTTGGGTTCTTCTTTGGATATATAAAACAGGACGAATGGGATGGATCTCACCCTCATCAAATTAAAACAGGAGAAACCAATGAAAAGATCTTAAATATATGATTAACGTGTGCTGTATTTTAAAATATTTCTCACTGTAGATGGAAATATGTTTAATCTACATGGATATTTTGAGTGAAAAGGAAATATATGAGGCACATAATAAGAAAAGAGTGTTCTCCGAAAGATTTGGAGTTTAAGGCACACAGCTTCTCTTTCTGAAATGATTGCAGTGAAATCCTACATAGAAGCAGAGAGGTGGGTTTGATGATATAGTGAATAACTTTTCAGTAAGATATTTCCATGTTATCGATGGCTTTGGGAAGATGGAATATGAAGACTTAACGCTTTTGTCAGCTCCTTAAGCTAGATGATTTGGAGCTTGGAGCCAGAGTTTAGAAATATAGAGAGGTTAATTACCATTCATATCATCACAAAGCAGCTCTTTGGTTTATGGGTGTCACATCTCTTTACATTTAAGAAATTAAGTATAAACAGAATTAATGGCCGCCAAACTCCTCCTATTTTAATTTCTTGTACCACCAACTGGGAAGGGGCTGTCATAGTAAACTTGCTTTTTGGACTGGAAATATACCTTCAGTAAATCAACTTGTTTGATTTTTTTGGATATCTTTTTCTGATACTTAAGTGCCATTAAGGAAGGGTCCATTATCAGGCATTATCAACAAGGTAGATTCTAGATAGAAAACATCAAAACCAAGAACATTAATGTAACCACAAATGATGTCTAAGCAGAAAAAAGACTTACCTTTAAAAGTCTACAATAAGCCCTTACCCCCACTTTTTTTGAGAAAATTCTGACAAAATTCTGAGTTTTAAGACTACAGCAGATTAGAAAAAGCAAGTTATTAGTGGCAAGCACTCAGACTGACATCTGATGCTTCACTCTGAAGAAAGAGTTGGAAAAACTGTATTAACAAATCAAAAAAATATTGATTAATTACCAAGGGAAGAAAAAGTAACTTGGGATCTCCCAGCAGACACTACCTTAACCAAGAGACCAAGGTTAACATCACCATGAATAAAACATTGTTATTACAAACCCTTTGATTGTATGTACCAAAGAAAAGGCAAAACCTTGCTTACTTATTGTGATATTTTTGCTAAAAATGTACAACTTTAATATAATCATTGGAAAAATCAGACAAATTGAAAGACATTCTACAAAATAACTGACTGGTACTCATCAAAAGTGACTGGATCATGGCAGCCAAGGATAGACTGAGGATGTGTTACAGATTGTAGTAGACTAAGGAGACAAAAAAAATTAAACTCAGTGTGGGATTCTGGGATGGATGCTGAACAGAAAAAGAACATTATTGGAGAAACTGTCAAAATTTGAGTAAGATATGCAGTTTAGTTAATAGTATCTATCGTACCAATGGTGATTTCTTGGTTTTGATTATTGCACTGTGGTTATTTAAGATAACAACATTGGGGAAGTTGAATGAAGGATATATGTAGAAACTTTACACTATTTTGCAACTTTTAATTAGGTCTAAAATTACTTCAGGATAAAATTTTTAAAAATCCCATAAAACTCAAAGTGTAAAGTAGTCCAGGACTGCTTAATGAAGGGGTAAAAAGTCCTGTTATATGCCTGAGTTTATAAAGTAATTATTGATATTCGGTGTGATGAGCATAGGGAAGAGTTTTGTTTTTCCTTTTTGTTGTTGCTGTTTTTAAAGATTTTATTTATTTATTTGTCAGAGAGAGAGCGAGAGCCATGCACAAGCAGGGGAAGGGGAAGACCGTGAGTGAAGCAGGCTCCCGGCTGAGCAAGGAACCTGATGTGAGACTCCATCCTAGGACCCTGGGATCATGACCTGAGCCAAAAGCAGATGCTTAACTGACTGAGTCTCCCAAGTGTCCCAAGGAAGAGTTTTTTTGTTTTTGTTTTTTTGAGAGGAAGAGGGAGGAGGGGGAAAGAAACAGAGAGAAAGGAGAGGCAGAGGGACAGAGAGCATCTTAAACAGGCTCCACAGTCAGCATGGAGCCTGACACAGGACTCAATCTCACAACCCTGAGATAATGACCTGGGCCAAAATCAAGATTCAGAGGCTTAACCAACTGAGCCATCCAGTTACTCCAGAAAGAGTTATTTTCAATATCATTTGTTAATGTAAACTAGCAAGCATGTAATGTAGTTTAGAAAATATTGATATAAAATTGTTAACATAAAAAATTTGAAACTGTAAATGAGTAAATTTCAATTATTCCAGAAATCTCCTTTTAAAAAAAGTTTTATTCATTCATGGTGCTGTATAATGAACCATATTCTTAAATTTATTTTATTTTATTTTTTTAAAATATTTTATTTATTTATTTGACAGACAGAGATCACAAGTAGGCAGAGAGGCAGGCAGAGAGAGAGAGGAGGAAGCAGGCTCCCCGCCAAGGAGAGAACCCGATGTGGGTCTCGATCCCAGGACACCGGGATCATGACCTGAGCTGAAGGCAGAGGCTTTAACCCTCTGAGCCACCCAGGCGCCCTAATGAACCATATTCTACCTCAAGAACTTTTCCTGCCTATGCCAGTTACTGGAATTCTCTTTCACCCTCTACCTAAAGATAGAAATTCTATATCTTGTAGCAACTGTGTGGCTATCTGATGTTATCCGGGTCTTAATTTGAACCTGTAATTTAGCTAAATTTGAAAACTAGCAACACATTGAAGGAGTTCCATCAGCCCTTGATCCTGATACTTTGTGAGAAAGGAAAATTGAAATGATTTCCTTCAAGGCTTATCTCTGATTTCTGCTTTATAAATAGATGTGGGAGATTTGAATTTCTGTGTATCAGCTGGTATTAAACAAACCGTAGTTTGGACCCCCAGATCCATCGAGTGGCAATCAGAACTTTCATCAAAATCCATGCAAGGTGGCCATGGATGAAACAAAGGGTAGGAAGCTCTATTGTTCTTGGCAATTTAGTAGGCTATAGAATCATGCTTTTTTTGGCTTATCATTTGGCAAATAAGTGTGGATTTTTTTAAAGTATACCATTATGCTATACTGCCTGAGGGGAAGCTTGAAACAAGTATTTGTTGGACACCCACCATGTATTCAGTACTGAGTGAGGGGCTATAGGATTCAAAAGTATGGTCTAGTTCTTCAGTATTTTATAAGAAACATAAGAAACATGGGGCTTATAAGATTAAAGGACACGCACAATTGTGAATCAACAAGATGGTATGCATTTAAGTGTTTACACCTGTGGTTTCTGCCTTTATTGAGATAAAGATTCCTTGTGTCATAAATATATATATATATATATATATATATATATATATATATGTATGTATAGTCATGTATTTCACAAACTCTATCAGATGGCTGATCTATGGATAGTTCTTTTTTTGTTGTTTGTTTCCTTGGATAGTTCTTATAATTAGGGAATACACAATGACAAAGAAGAAGCATGAATTATTTTATTGTGTGTTTTATGAATGAGAATGGTGTCCATTCATTTTTGGAAAATAATAGCAAATACGTATGGGTTGCATATAATTTGGTATATGCCTTGGTACTCATAGGGATCTGTCACCCATGAATTGCCCCCCGCCCTACACTTACCCTTTGTCCTCAGGTTTGAGCCCCTCTGCTGGAGTACAAATACTATAGGAATCTAACTAAAGAAGGCTGACATTGCCTGGGAAGTCATCAGAGCCCCACTGATGGGGTTGAAGGTATGCTTCAGAGGTTGGGGAAAGCTAGAGCATGCCGAGGGAAAGCCACATAGAAAAGCAGGAATAATGTAGGCATATAGAGAGGCAATGAGGAGCCAAGGCTGGCCACAGGGAGGGCTATGTTGGGATGTTAGAAAAAAGGAGATTGGTTAAATGAAGCAAAGGGAGATTATGGAGACTCTTGAAATCAAGCATAGGAGCTTCAAATTTCCATTAAGGCAATGTGTTGGACCAGTACTGAAAGGACTAGGCTGTAATCCTAGCTCTGCCAATTACTAGCCTCAGGCAAGTTAAATTGTGGAGCCTCAGTTTTCATCATTAGTATGTCTGGAATAATAATACTTACCACTCAGAGAAGAGGGCATTTGTGAAATTTCCTAGTGGGCTTTTGCTCTATTTTAGTTGCATCTGACATGGGGAACTATCTAAGATTATTTAGCAGGGAATGAGCATGATGAAAGTGATATATTAAAGGAGATTAGTTTGGCAGTTATATGCAGGTTGGATTAGAGTCAGGGAAGCCAATGAGAAAACTGTCCCAGTAATCCATACTCAAAGACTGTGAAAATAGGAACAAAAGAGGTTTAGTGAAAATTGATTGGATTTTTAGTTTGGTAAGGTATCAGAGTAGAGAGGAATCAAAGAATGATTTTGAGGTTTTAAACAGCCAGTGCCTCTGGAAGAATGCTGAAACATTGAAGAAAAAAAGAAAAATGGAAAGGAAGGTGATATGGAGAGAAAGGATGTTGGTTTGGGCATGGTGAGTGGGATGTAAGAGTCAAATAGAAATTGACTCTAATCTATTGGGGATATGCAGTCAGTGTGAAGGTGAAGTTTGTGCTAGAGATGGCAAGGTGGGAGTCATAAGCCTTGTGGTGACAGCTGGGCGTGAAGTGGATGTGGGTACAGTCTCTATTGCTTAAAGGAGATTGTAAACAAAAAGAAAACCAAGGACCTAGGATGCAGCCTATGTGGTACTTTCTCTTGAGAATTTATTCCAAATAGTTTCAACCCATTATGTTGTAGCTAATATAAGATGAAACTGAATTTTAATCATTTTATAGGGGTATTTAACATACTTTTAGAATTCAGATGAGCCAAGAGTATATAAACACATTGTTTTTCTCTCTTAAGGGAATGGTGGATTGGTCGCTTATAGCACCCATCCTAAGTGGAGGTATTAAATGAGACTCCATTTGGGTCATTTCTTCCGGAGTTATTTTGGCAGTGAAGTGTGGCAACATTGCTGGGATTGCTGGCTGGCTGAACTACTCATGGCAGGCATGTAACTAGTGGAGCCTACCTGGCATTCAGAATTCTTCATGATCTGACTTCTTCCTGGCCTCATTGTGCCATAATCAATATTGGGCGACTCCCTCCCACTTCATAGGTTGGAACCCCAAATACGCCAAGTCTTATACTAGCCCGAGTTTTTGTTCTTGCTCTTTCTTTACTTGGAATGTCCTTCCCTTGCAATCTTCAAGACCCAGTTCTAATGTCTCCTCTTCCCTGAGCCAGTTCCCAATTCTCCAGTGTGAAAGAATCTCATCTTCACTTGTGCTTCTACCTCTGCAAAGCACTCTTTCCAGCCTACCTTGCATTGTCCTTACTTGTTTACATGCTTGACATGACTGTGAGCTCCAGACAGCAGAGGGTGTGTCTGACTCGAGTGTATACCCGACACAGTGCCTGGCCTAGTTCCTCATTTATTCCTTGCCAAACTGAAAAGAGGATGACATTTTTCCTAGCAACATTATAATAAATCAAAAGGGAAGAGAAGTTGGGGCACCTGGGTGTCTCAGTTGGTTAAGCAGCCAACTCTTGATTTCAGTTTGGGTCACGATCTCAGAATCATGGAATCAAGCCCTTCACTGTGCTCTGCGCTCCGCACTCAGCAGGGAGTCTGCTTGGGATTCTCTCTCTCTCTCTCTCTGCCCCTTGCCCTCTCTCTTCCTCTCTCTTTCTCTCTCAAATAAATACATAAATCTTTTAAAAAGGCAGGGGGAGGGAAGGAAAATAGTCATTGGAAAGCAAGGAAAAGAAGAGTCCTCTATCTTTGGTTAGAAATTGAACTAAACAGAAAAAAGCTGGTAACAGTGGTAGGGTAATTGGTATTTCTGTGGATGGCCCAAGGGGAAGATATAGGAGTTTCCTGGAGAATACCTTCCTGAGGAACCCAGAATGTCTAAGCATTGGAACTGTGTGTTAGGACATGCATACTTTGTGAAGAGTCTTAGGTAATATGGTTTTAAATATGGTAAATTTTAGGAGTGACTCAGTCAGGTTGACCAGGCTGTACAGGGGCTGGGCAAACAGTTATCAGGCCCAGAGAGGGCAGTTGGGGATTGTGGAATGTGTTAAAAGGAAGAACGTTCATTCTATGTGCCAAACCTAAATATCTGATAACTTAAAACTTCAAAGTGGGCTAGAGAAAAAGGAAAGGGATTATTTTGGAAAGAGAGAAATATATCTCAGGCTTGATTAATTTAGCCCTCAAATTATCAGAGTAATAACCTATCCCATTTGGTTAAAGCTACAGAGCCTTCAATTAAATAGAGGCTGAACACTTAAATTTGATTAAGTAAGGTGACTTCAAATAATATAGGCAATTAGCCTGTGGAATGTACAGGTGGCGAATGAGAAGGAGAAAACAATGCTACATTTTGAAAGCTGGTTTAGTGATTTTTACTGTAATAATAGCACATGCTTTCATGGCGCTTTTCAGTGTACAGTGCTCTTTAATCTTTGTTGTGCATTTGAGCCTAGCATTCCTCTGCTAGGCGGGTGAAAAAAAAAACTATGTTCACACCTGAGTCTTCTCACTTCGAACCTGGACCTCCAGTGTTCCTTCCACATTCTTCTGCTGCCTCTCTCATGGATGTGAAGATAGATCCAATGTGTTTTAAATTTTTTAACTGCAATTCAATTAATACATGATAATGTGGTTTGTTATAAAAGCTACTTGAATGCAAGGCTTACATTATTTACTTTTGCAACTATTCAAAACCATGTGACACAAAAACCTTTACAGGGTAAATATTCACTAATATTTGGGAAATAAATGAACTGTTGGATAGTTTCCCCAGGCATCCTACTTGTCTCTGGAAGGTGGCTGAGAGGGAGTTTGTTAGGAGAATGGGGGCAGTGGAGATGAGCAGTGGAGAAAATGGAAGGACAGACCTATGAGACTCTAGCCTCTATAACCCAGCAGCTCCTTTTTATCTGTCTTACATATTAAATGTCTTGGGTTGAATTGCCCCCCCCTCCATTGCCAAATTTGTATGTTGGCATCCTAACCTCCAGTATGTCAGAATATGAATGCATTTGGTGATAGAGTCTTTAAGGAGGTATTTAAGTTAAAATGAGGTCCTTAGGGTGGGTCACAATCCAATCTGTCTGGTATCCTTATAAGAAGAGGAAATTTGTACACAGCCATGCACAGAGGGAAGACTATGTGAAGACACAAGGAGAATACAGCCATCTACAAGCCAAAGAGAGAGGCTTCAAAGTATAGGAATAGAGGGAACATTCCTGAACTTCATCAAATCGATCTATGAAAAACCCACAGCAAATATCATCCTCAATGGGAAAAAGCTTGCAGCCTTCCCGTTGAGATCAGGAACACGACAAGGATGCCCACTCTCACCACTCTTGTTCAACATAGTATTAGAAGTCCTAGCAACAGCAATCAGACAACAAAGAGAAATAAAAGGTATCCAAATTGGCAATGAAGAAGTCAAACTCTCTC
>PJEN01010928.1:0-67333 GCA_004024605.1 Pteronura brasiliensis
GTGTGTGTGTGTGCGTATTTGGGGAAGAGGGAGACACATTTCAGGCCAAGGTCATGTAACTGTGCAAAAGCTTGAAAGAATTGAGAAACTTCCTTAAGAAACCAGAGAAAACAGTTCACTGAAGCAGACAGTGAGAGGAAGGAGAAGGACCTTTAGAGACACCACATGCAGTGGATTCTAAAAGCCTATCGGTGCTGGTAGTATTTGACTTATATACTGAATTCAAAAGCATATGAGTGAGGAATTTTAAGGAGATTAAAACCATGGTTGTAATACAGTTCCTCCATTTTTACTTACATTTCCAAATTCAGAATTCTCGGAAAACCAAATTGCATTAAAAATTTTGATGCAGGGGCCCCTGGGTGGCTCAGTGGGTTAAGGCCTCTGCTTTCGGCTGGGGTCATGATCTCGGGGTACTGGGATCGAGCCCCGCATCGGGCTCTCTGCTCAGCAGGGAGAATGCTTTCCTTCCCCTCTCTCTGCCTGCCTCTCTGCCTACCTGTGATCTCTGTCAAATAAATTTAAAAAAAAAATTTTTTTTTAATTTAAAAAAAATTTTGATGCAGAATCCATTTGGCAAATCTAGTCTGGTGAGGTAAAGAGTCAAATATGTCAGAGCTCTAATTAGTCAATCGGTCACATGTGCTCCTGAAAGTTTCAATATATGTAAACATACACACATCATAATATGTATGCAAATATATGCATATACATACACACATATATGCATAGATGTATGTATATATTGATATTTCTGTTTCACGTTTAATCAAACTAAGAAAAAAAATTTAGGATTTTATTTATTTATTTGACAGAGATCACAAGTAGGCAGAGAGGCAAGAAGAGAGAGAAGGGGAAGCAGTTTTCCTGTTGAGCAGAGAGCCCGATGTGGGGCTCGATCCCAGGACTCTGGGATCATGACCTGAGCCAAAGGCAGAGGCTTTAACCCACTGAGCCACCCAGGCATCCCAAGAAACATTTTTTATTCAAGTCTGATTAACATGAAAACTTTAAAAATAGGAGAAAAATACCTCTGTATTTTAAAAGGAGACCAAAAAAAAAAGGAGCATTTGACATTATCAATATAGTAGAATGTAGAATTACTACAACATTTTGATATATATTACTGAAAAATACTTGTGGCAGCCACAATATATGTCTTATAAAGGCACGTTGTTAAAAGTTAACAGAGATGGTGATCGTCCAGAAATCACAGAATATTGAAAAACATTGTATAAGGCAAAAAGTAAAAATAAAGATCTTGGCTTGCATTGATTTAGTGGGCTCTACAAGAAATTGATGAAGGTATACAACTTTATACTTTATTATTTCCCTATTTAAACAAACTAAAATAAACCACAAAGACCTGAATTGGAAGGTGAGTGTGTGTATAAAGTGTGAGTCTACAGTTTTGAGAAGCAGCACAGTATAAATCAGTATTTTCAACCTCAGCACTGTTAACATTTTGGGGTTCTGTTCATTTGTGTGAAATGATACCCCATATATTTTCCAACTACAATGGTGCAAAACTAAAAATCAACAGTAAAACAAAGCTGGAAAATCTACAATGTAAATGTTAAATATTTATATGTAACTATTAAACAACACACTACTGCACAAGCAAAAGGCCAAATAGGAAATCAAATGGCAAATCAAATATGTCTCAAAACAAAAGAAAAAGAAAACACAAGTGAAATGTATGCCGTAAACTCTTGTATTAAGAGGAAAAGTTCAGCTTTCTCCACCAAGATGCTAAAAGGAAAGGAGGCTGAGGGATGGCTCTGGACTCTGGTGAGGAAGCAAGAAGCCAAGAAGGTGGTCAATCCCTTGTCTGAGAAAAGACCCAAGAATTTTGGCAATGGACAGGAAGGATATCCAGCCCAAAAGGGACCTCACCCACGTTGTCAAATGTCCTGGCTACTCCTGCTGCAGCAGCAAAGGGTTATTCTATATAAATGTCTAGAAGTACCTCTCACGATTAGCCAGTCCCTAAGCCTTTGACAGCCACACAGCTACTCAATGGCTTAAGCTGGCCCACAGGTTCAGACCAGAGGCAAAGCAAGAGAAGGAGAGATTGTTGGCTCGGCTGAGACGAAAGCTGCTAGTAAAGGGATGTCTCCCTAAGAGGCCAACTGTCCTTTGAGCTAGGCTCATCTTGTCACCACCTTGGTGGAAAACAAGAAGGCTCAGCTGGTAGTGATTTCATATGATGTGGATCCCATTGAGCTGGATGTCTTCCTGCCGCCCCGTATCCTAACATGGGGATTCCCCCACATAATCAAGGGGAAGGCCAGGCTGGGGTGTCTGATCCACGGGAAGATCTGCACCATAGTTACCTTCATACAAGTTAATTCAGAAGACAGATGAGATCTTCTTAAACCGTTGGAGGCGATCAAGAGAAATTACAATGACAGATGTGGTGAGATCCACTGTCTCTGAGACAATGTCCTGGGTCTAAAGTCCGTGGTTCGCATTGCCAAGTTGGAAAAGACAAAAGCCTAAAGAACTGACCACCAAACTGGCCTAAGTGTGCACTATTGAATTTTCTGTACATAAGAGCAATAAAAAGTTCTCTTTCAGCCAGCGTCAAAGGAAAAAAAAAAAGAAAAAGGAAAAAAAGTTCAAACAAACACATGACGTCTGAGGGACTAGAAAAAGAAACTTGGGGGAAATTCAGTAGAGGAAGGAAATAACAAAGAAAAATCAGAAATAAAATAGAGACCAGAAGACACAATCACATAACATTGAAAGTAATGACCCAATTTTCAATCAATAAATAAATAACCGAAATTAGCAATTCTTAAGCTACATTAAGAAAAAAACAAAAACAAAAACAAAAGACGGAAGACTCAAAACCCAAAATGAGAAATGGGGAGGAGAAAACAATACGATTGATAACCACAGCTGTTGACATTTTGGACAAGATAATTGTTGTGGGAAGGCTGTTCTGTGCATTTTACGATGTCTATCAGCATCACTAGCCTCTACCCACTAGATGTCAGATGAAACCCCAGTTTTGAAAGCCAGAAAATGGCTCCAGGCATTGCTCTATACCCCAGGGGTAGAGGGTGCTGGTAAAGATGTCCCTGGGTAAGAACCACTGTTAGACTATCTAAAATATATGTGATGAAAAAGCTTCTGTTGTTTGAGAAAGCTGAGTATTGCATTGAAAAATTTGCCAATACCATATCTGATCCAAAAAACCTTATCCTAAGGGAATGAATTTTGCTGGAAATTAGCTCAGTACTGGCACCAGATTCCTAAAAAACATTCATAGTGCCTAAATAAGAGTATCAAAAGATACTAAGAATTCTAACCAAAAAATGTTCTTGGCTGTGCTAAGGCTTCAGTCTCACCCAAAACAAAGTGAACGGTGACTGGAAAGACTAAAATCCTGGGTGTCTGAAAGATGTAATGATTTTCCCTGTGCATTATTTTCAAACCAAAAAATATGTATAACCAGATATATATTTTGCAACTGACTCAATCACCACTTTGGATCAATGACATACATATTCCTGACCCCCCAAGCTGGACTGTGAGAAGCCTGTAGTGTCACTGTCCCTGGGTAATTGTTCCACATCATGTTCCTCTGAGCTTCTTGTAAAAACTAAAGCTTTTGGCTTTGAATTTCCCACAGTATGACGTCTGTGTTGAAATCTTATGACCGAAGAATTTTTGTCTCATCAAGAGCAGGTATAGTTTTTAAATTCCATTCTTGTTACAGTTTACTGAGAGAAGCCTACAAATCCACAGCTTTCTGAAAGAATCAGTTACTAGTGCCTGTTATGAAGCTAAAAATTAATAAAACAACTTTAACAAGTGTTTGGCACAGACTTTGGGCTGTGTTCACGTTTGCATGAACTAGCAGATAAAGATTTTGAAAACTAGTATGTCATTAGTAAAAGAAAATCATATCAAACTTCAATATAAGCTAGTTAATCAGATAAAAATCTAAATAATATTAAAAAAAAAAAAAAAGCACCGACAATGAGGTCATGGTGGGCATCCCCTAGTGATAGAAACATGGTAGTGGCAACCCAGAGAGCACTCCTCAGCTTACTCCCCACGCTCCATCCACTCCAGTCTTCCTTCTGTCCCTTCAACTCAGCAAACATCTTCCCACACTTTGGTCTTTATCCTGTTCTCTCTCCCCAGAACACCTGTCCCTCAGATCCTACACATGACCCGTTTCTTCTCATCACTCACGTCCCAGCTAAATGTCAGTCTCTCAGGGACAGCTCCCCAGCCACTGGAACTGAGGTCAGGTGAATCCAAATCTCTGTCACAATACTCTGCACTGTTGTGTTTATACTGCACTTACTGCTCTCTGAAATTTCTTTGTTAAATGTTTATTGGGCTTTCTACACTGTTGTTAGGTAAGTTTTTAATGACTTTGATAGTCGTGGACATTTTTTCATTGAAGTATAATTAACATACTGTGTTATATTAGTTTCCATTGTACAGCATAATGGTTCCACCATCCTGTACACGCTCAAGCTCATCACAGTAAGTGTGTTTTTCAACCTCTGTCATCCATTTACCCATCCCCCACTCTCTCTACTCTGGCAACCAACAGCTTGTTCTCCGTATTTAAAAGTCTGACTTTTTGTTCGTCTCTCTTTTTTCGTTGTTGATTTGTTTTGTTTCTTTACTTCACATTTTGTGAAATCTTTTGGTATTTGTCTTTCAGTGTCTGACTTACTTCACTGAGCATTATACCCTCTAGGTCCATCCATGTCCTTGCAAATGGCAAGATCTCATTTTTAACCACATCATCTTTATCCATTCATCTATTGATGAACACTAGGTTTGCACTGTATACAAATGCTGCAATATATATATGAGGGTGCATGTATTTTTTTAATTAGTGTTTCATTTACTTTGGGTAAATACCCAGCAGTGGGATCACTGGATCTTATGTGACTCTATATTTAATTTTTTGATGAAGTTCCATACAGTTTTCCATAGTTGCTACACCCATTTGTTTTCCCACCAACAGCCATTAAGCTTCTTTTTTTCTACATCCTTGCCAACCTTAGTATTTCTTATCTTTTGATCTAGCCATAGAACTTTTCAATCTTATTCAAACAGTATTCTCTGATCCTCAAACAGAGCCCAGAAATAATAATAGTTGCTAAGAAAAGTATTTATAGTCTAAATGAATAAACCCAGGGTTCTGAGACCTGGATCATTGTAAAGATCCTAGAAAGCTAGTCCCAACACTCTTTTACTCTGATAACACATTAAATCCCTTCTGCATCCTCTGAGAAATTCAGACAAATTTCCTATTTTTTTTTTCAAATTTCCTATTTTTTTTGTTGGAAGGAATATTCACAGGTAAGGGAAAGATGATTTTATGAAGGAAAATGTCATTAAGTTTCAATTCATCTAATGGATCTATTATAATGCTAAAGTTTTATGCAAACATTGGTGATTCTCCGTAATGGTGATGACATAGAAGGAAAAGAAGAGGGCCAATTAGCCTTCCTCAAACTGGCTAACTGAGGAAAACAGAGGCCATGATTAATTAGTTCATGCTTTGAGGGCCAAGACCCAAGGAGGCCAATGAGTTCTCTAGACATTTAGCCCGATAAGATGGATGTAAAAACCTTCACACACTCTGTACCCTGCTCAGTATGTTTAGTTTGAAACATATGAAATTCTTGATATTTGAATATTTTTGACCAGAAATTTGTAAGACTAGAATTTCATAAAACTTATACTACTTGAAGACCTTCTCTGGGTCAGAGAAAGGAGACATGTGGGAGAAATCAATAGTACAGAAAGGTTCAAAATAAATTCATAATAAACACTACACCCTGTGAGGTTTTCAGAATATCCCTTAATTTCTTTAAGGCATCAAAGAACACCCCATAATGCTCCTTATCTACACCATCATTTCAAGTACTAAGGATCTCTGCTTCAGCTCCAGGTTGCTTTCTATGAGAGAAATAGAAAACAAATCCTATCTTCTGTTAGAAAACCTACAATATAGGAATATAGGTTTTATAAACATTGGAGTTCAGGAGGAAGAAAAGAAGATAATGAAGGAGACCTCTTGATACATCCTCACTTCTCAGGGAGAGACATCAGTGTCACAGATCCTGTTGAGGATATCACACGGGTTTTTCTAGAAGAGATCTTTCTAAGTCCTTTTCATACCCCAGAGATTCTCCTTTACCAGGTATAACTCAGCATAATAAAGAAAACAACTCAACAAAAAATTATATTGAAATCATTATTCCCACAGACCTCAAGGAAATGGGATGTAAGCCTGGAGATGTTTCATTGGAGAAGAGTTGAGACTGAATGATGGATATATATGGAGATTCCTTACCCTCTCTTATAGAGAGGACAAGCATAGAAGTTCCTTTTGTTGTGAAAACAAATGAAAAACTAAATGATAAAGATCGATGGACACTGAAGATAATTTTACAACTTTCTAAGGGATACAGTCTGAACACAGTGACAGAATTAACTCCCTTCCTTCCCTCATCCCAAAATAGCTCACCACCCAAGGTGTGCACTTACGTGGGGTGTCCCTGGCCCAAGCCATGGGAGGGCTCAGCACCATCAGTATCACTGTCAGAGCTGCCATCCAAAGCCTCTAGGGAACCACAGACATGCCATGCTGGAGGATACAGGGTTTGTGGAGGTAGGCAAATCTAAATCAGTGGGGACTATCTAGCACCATCCTCCAGGCACATCCCAAATAATACTAACCAAGGAACTCGTGTCTGTGTTCTTGGATTGGATGATCTACAAGTTAAGAACCAATCAGCACCAGATATGAACAGCATCATTAATTGTCAATCAGAGATTCAGTATGAAGATCCTCTTTCATAACAGATTGCCTTCATTTGAACTGTTTTAAGTTGAGTACTTTAAAGGTTTGATCTAGTTGCTTGTGAAACGTTTTATAAGACCCGTATTGTGAGGCAGTTCCATAGTGGGCATGATGTACACACATTTCTGAGACTTTTGGGAACTTCTGTGTCACTCACTTGAAGAAAGAGCTGTTTGGATAAATGTTGCCCGAGTGTGTTTAGGAGTTGAGGAAGTGAAGGGAAGATGATTATAAATTACTCTGGTCCTTATTGCATTACAACTTGTTGTAGATTTAAAGGAATTCCTTTACCTCTCACCCCTGAAATGAAGGCTCTGTGATCTTACAGCTATTTTAATAATGAACAATGCTGTCATTCTATGGACAGCTCAGGCAGCAGCATCTCCTGGTAAATGAAGATAGGCTAGAAATACAGCTGTTGATTGGAGAAGATAGTCTGCATAGTCTTATAACTAGAGATGCCTTTGATAAAGTCAAGGAAATTGGAATTTAGTCATTCAATTAACCTGAATGAAAAGGTTTTCCGGATTTGGCACCTAAATCTAGTGGCATCTCCAGAATACACATAGAGAAAGGGACTTAGAGGACATGATCTATGTGGATGGAAGGTCTTGAAAATTCCTTTGCATAACACTTAACTTAAAAATGTGATAGGGCCAATTGTCAAAATCAAAACATTTACAGAGCTGAAAGATTGATTAAGTATGCAAAATCAGCCTTGGAACAACCACTTTACTTTAGAATAATTCATATTTTATGTGAAATGGTGTTCAATCACTTACTCCTGGTACCCTATCTGATTTCCTTATTTTATTCAAGAGATAACCCTTTATTATTCATCTTCTCCTTCATTATCCTAAGAGGAGATCTGAGAAAACTTGACTAATGAATACATCATAGGTGTCCAGGAAAGACACACTGTAGTAAAACTATGAGTTACATCCTTTCATGTAACCATATAATTTTAAAAATATAATCCCACTTTTAGATAATTATTACACATTATATTAATATGACTCTAATATCTCAGGTTCAGAATAGATCTTAAAGCACAACTATCTAAAATTCTGTATTAATTCACACCCAAGCCTTGCTGATAAGCAGCCTTCCTTTATATACCTTAATATTTCTACTGAGAGAGGACTCACCGTGCTGCAATGAAAAGACTAAAATTTATTGGGCAATTCTTGAGTATTTGAGTTTGTACCAGGGTAACACAAGGGCTTTTATATATCCTAATTTTATTTAATTCTCACATTATCTATGTGATTTGAGTACCCTTTTCATTCCTACCAATGCAGGGAATGAAATGATGGATGGAAGTTAAACAACTTTGGCAAGGATGCAAGGTGAGTAGATGATGCACTCCAGGTTGAGCCATGTTATATGGAAGTCCAAATTCCAGAAGGTTAATCCTTACATTACACCTCACATTCAGTTTCTGAGGAAAATAACACCCTTATCATGGAACTGTTTTTAGAAGCTTATGCATAAACATGACTAACAGTGGGACTAGTTTTAAGAAATGACAGCATTTTACATAATTTGTGACATCTACTGTGTAAGAATTCTAGATCCTCTAGAAGATTCCTTTCATCACCATCCTCAATTTCATCTGGAAATGAAAAAATTTGTATTTATCTGATGTAATGGTTCCCACAGTTCCCGCACAAGTCTGCTTCCTATTACAATGAACAGTGGTTCCAAATTCCTAAATCCAAATTATGTTCTCAATATTTATCTTACATTCATTAACATAAAGCGGTACATGTTTGAACATTTCAGAATAGCACAAACATGGTATCTCACGTTGGAAAAACATTTTCAACTAAACAGAAGTTTAAAATTTTCTGGTAGAGTTGGGGTAGAAGTCATTGTTGTCCCTGGATCTGAGAAGAAACTGTGTCCTAGATCCAGTTATAATTCAGTGCCATAGGAAGTTGTAAGATTGCAACCAGGAGAACTTATATTTAATTTGAGAAATAGTAAATCATAAGTTACTCAGAAACTAACTAATTGTGGTGTGTGATATTCTGGGAAAACCCAACTCAGGTTCACCTTCGATTACGGGATAAAAATAAAGTTATTCTATGTCAAGAACTTTCTGAAATATAAAAAGAATGCTATCAAAATTTTCATATAAATTTGACATACAACTTACAAATCATACAAATTAGTTTTAAAAAGAATGAGACAATGACTATGACCTAAATTCTGCCTGTTGTATACAGGTACGAGTAACAAAAATGTGTTGCTGGACGTATTACATATATTGCACTTTTTGCGAATATTACTACCATATACACAGAGCTCAGGTAAAACAAGGTAACAACTGTCACCCAGCCAGCAATCCTGCAGGTGATCTTGTGGATGAACCTCTTCACTGAAAGCAAGAGGAGAAGGAATCCTGCTCAACTTTTGCTGTGTCAAGGAAGGTCTTATTTCCTTGGGAAAAGGCAGTTAAATTAGTTTCTGTTTCTGTATATTGTATAGAACTTCAACAGGCTCTGCTCTTGAGGAGTAAGACCACAGATTTGTTTTTATGGAATGAAACCAAAACACTCTCGACAATAAGCAAGTGACATCAGAAATAAGGACTTTGGTTGGACAACAAACAGGTTGAAATTTGTAGCACTATGGAATGAGTCCTATCAATTTTCATACAATGGAACTCATGTGTAGTAAGCCTGAAATGTTGCAATACATCTGGGAAAAATGGGTTCCTCACTATTGGTAAGTCATAGTTAGCATAGTGTCTGTCACTTGTCCAAGTACTCTCAAAATCTTCTCTGTAGTTCTCAGAAAGCTACCACCACTAATATGGAACTAAAAGGAAAAGCAAGTCAGTGGTTCCTTTATCTAAGGAAAAATATAAGTAACTAAGTAAATAAATAAATAAATAAATAGTACTAATTTCTTCTTACAATGGAATACATGTATTTTGTCAGAGGACCGTGCTACTTAGAGGTCTATTAGCACAGAGCTGACTTGATAGGACATTTTCCAGTGTAATCTCCTTGATGTCCTCCAATGATAAAGTGTGGATGGAGTCAGGCTTCGCCATGGTGCTACCATCATTCTACCATGTCTACCAAGTCCGTTGACATGACTTCCACAACTCCTAAGTGTCCCTCTTTGACTCAACTCATCTGTGTTTTATAATAATTTAAAACAACCTTTTTTTTTCTTTTTTTTTCTTTTTTTTTTTTAAGATTTATTTATTTGACAGAGAGATCACAAGTAGGCAGAGAGGCAGGCAGAGAGAGAGAGGGAAGCAGGCTCCCTGCTGAGCAGAGAGCCCCATGTGGGACTCGATCCCAGGACCCTGAGATCATGACCTGAGCCGAAGGCAGCGGCTTAACCCACTGAGCCACCCAGGTGCCCCAAAACAACCTTTTTTTAAGAACCAGAATGTTTAACACTGAGTGGTTAGAGAGAATAATAGAAATTCTCATAGTCCTCCATAATAGTACATATAAGAAATGTTTTTAATTTTCTTTCCCTTTCTCTAGGCATAAACTGTGCTGTGGCAAAGTAATATTTTTATATACTACAAACACTAGACAGATTATTTTTCAAAATTCCAACTTGGTTTCCACTAACTACTGCCTGGTCATTCCAAGCTTGTGCTGGAATGTTGTCTATTTTTTCAAAATAAAAAATAAAACCTGCCAGCAATTATTTTACTAATAATCTACTCTTACAGTTAATTAAGTTTGTACCTGAATATGTAAACTTACTATATACCCTTACTATATATTAAAGTAAATTTACTCTATCCTTTGTCTTGACATCTTTTTCTACATGGTGTGCATGTCAAACAAAGCAACCATTTCAACAATGTAGACCAATTTTGAAAACTTTGGAGCATACATCCCTCATTAATATCCCTAGCATTCCTGTTTTTGTCATACATTTACTTCATAGGTTATACAGGAAAGATAAAGGAGTGAAAGTTGTCAGTACACATTCATCTAGGGATGCTAAAGAAGATCTGGGTGCTACAGGTAATCTGTCAGTGTCCACAATTCAAAAGAAGTCTGGTCAGTTGTTAAAACAACAAAGAGGCCAGTTAAAAAAAGAATATTTAAACCATGACTACATTAGTAACTGTAGGAAAATGCTTTCTAATAACCACAACAAAAAATGACATTAGGGCCCTTAGAAAGTCTAAGCTTCTCCACAACTGCTCCTTATTGCTTATCTAAATTATTTTTTAATTTAATTCAATTAGCCAACATATAGTACATCATTGGTTTTTGATATAACATTCAATGATTCATTAGTCGTGTATAACACCCAGTGTTCATCACAATTTCTAACCTATGAAAAACACAAAAGCATAACAAGAACCATCTCTACAGGCAATTGGTTCTCCCACATAAACAAAATACAGACCAGCTGGTTTATTTTCTTTCCAGAATGGGAGTTTAACATTCAATTAGTTTAACCATCATAATTTCCTTCAGCGCTATTGCTGGTATTAATTATAATATCCTTAAACATGACTGTGTTCTTTTCAATGATAGTTTTACGGCCTTGTCACTTTAGCTCCTCAGAAACAAAATTCTTATTGTGTTCTTATGCAGACATTTCACTGGACTGTTTACCTAGATAGGTTTGTAGGGTGTTTCTGGTTGCTCTGTTTATGACTTAATGGACAGAGTCACTACTATGACAAATAGGTGTCGGTGAGGATGCAGAGAAAGGGGAACACTCATAGACTCTTGGTGGGATGAAACCGATGCAGCCACTCTGGAGAACAATATAGAGGTTCCTCAAAATGTTTAAAATAGAACTACCCTATGACCCAGCAATTGAACTACTAGATATTTACCCAAAGGATATAAAAATACAGATTCAAAGGGATATATGATGTTTATAGCAGCATTGTTCCAAATGGCCAAACTATGGAGAAGCACAAATGTCCATTGACTGATGAGTGGACAAAGAAGATATGGTTTATATAAACAATGGAATTTTACTCAGCCTTTGAAAGAATGAAATCCTGCCTTTTGCAACAATATAGATGGATCTAAATATATTGTTCTAAGTAAAATAAGTCAAAGAAACACAAATACCATGTGATCTCATTCATATGTGAAATTTAAGAAAGAAAACAGATGAACATATGGGAAGTGGAAGGGGAGAAAAAAAGGACAGAGGGAAACAAGCCATAAGAGACTCTTTTTTTTTTAAGATTTTATTTATTTATTTGACACACAGAGAGAGATCACAAGCAGGCAGAGAGGCAGGCAGAGAGAGAAGGGGGGAAGCAGGTTCCCTGCTGAGCAGAGAGCCCGACGTGGGGCTCAATCCCAGGATGGTGAGATCATGACCTGAGGCAAAAGCAGAGGCTTAACCCACTGAGCCACCCAGGTGCTCCCATAAGAGACTCTTAACAATAGAGAACAAACTGAAGGTTGACGGAGGGATGTGTGTGGAGCTGAGCTAGTTGGGTGATGGGTATTTATTTAATATAGTACGGGAAGTCCTAGCCTGAGTGACCAGACAACAAAAGAAAGAAAAGACATCCAAATCAAAAAGGGAGAAACCAAACTTGCACTGTTTGCAGATGACTTGATACTCCATACAGAATACATAAAAGACTCCACCAAAGAATTGCTAGAACTGATACATGACTTCAGTAAAATCACAGGATACAAAATCAAAGTACAGAAATTTGTTGCATTTCTATACACCAATAATGAAACCGCAGAAAGAGATATCAGGAATCAATCCCCCTTACAATTGCATTAAAACTGTAACATACCTAGGAATAAACCTAGCCAAAGAGGTAAAAGATCTCTACTCTAAAGACTATAAAGTACTGATGAAAGAAATTGAAGATGACAGAAAGAAATGGAAAAACATTCCATGCTCATGCTTTGGAAGAACAAATATTATTAAAATGTCTATATTACTCAAAGCAATCTATACATTTACTGCTATCCCAATCCAAATAATACCAGCATTTTCACAAATCTAGAACAAACAATCCTCAAATCTGTTTAAACCACAAAAGACCTCAAGTAACCAAAGCAACCTTGAAAAATAAAAGCAAAGCTGGAGGCATCACAATTCCAAACCTCAAGTTATATTACAACGCTGTAGTGATCAATACAATTTGGTACTGGCACAAACACAGATACACAGATCAATACAACAGAATAAAATACCCAGAAATGAGCCCACAACTCATAGCCAATTAATCTTTCACAAAACCAGAAAGAATATCCAATGGGAAAAGAAGTACCTTCAAAAAATGGTGTTGAGAAAACTGGATAGCCACATGCAGAAGAATGAAACCAGACCACTTTCTTAGAGCATGCACAAAAATTAATTCAAAATGGGTAGGAGGCCTAAATGTGAGTCAGGAAACCATCAAAATCCTAGAGGAGAACACAGTCAATATCCTGTTTGACATTGGCTGTAGCAACTTCACATCACTGGAAGCAAGGGAAACAAAAGCAAAAACATAATATTGGGACTCCATCAAAATAAAAAGTTTCTGCACGGCAGAGGAAACAATCAGCAAAATTAAAAGACAACCTATGGAATGGGAGAAGATATTTGCAAATGACATATATGATAAATGATTAGTATCCAAAATATATAAGAACATACACACTCAACACCCCAAAAACATATAATCCTGTTAATAAATGGGCAGAAGACATGAATAGACATGTTTCCAAAGAAGATGGTCAATTGCCACATGAAAAGATGCTCAACATCACTCAACATCAGGGAATTACAGATCAAAACTACAAATGAGATATCAGCTCACACCTGTCAGAATGGATAAAATTAACAACATGAAGCAAGAGGGATTGGCAGGGATGCAGGCTGTTGGTGGGAATAAAAATTGGTGCAGCCACACTGGAAAACAATATGGTTTCCTCAAAAAGTTAAAAATAGAATTACCTTATGATCCAGCAAACGCACTAATGGATATTTACCCAAAGAATAGGAAAATACTAATTTAAAGGGATACATGCAAGCCAATGTTTATAGCAGCATTATCAATAATAGCTAAACTATGGAAGGATCCCAAATGTCCATTGACCACTGATGAATGGATAAAGAAGATATGGTATGTATATACTTTGTGGTATATATATATACATACCATATATATATTTTAACATATATTCCATTATGTATCACACATTACGTATATCACACTATATATATCTATATACATATAGATATATATACATACACATGCATACATATAATGGAATAGACTCAACCATAAATAAGAATGAACTCTGGCCATTTGCAACAACATGGTTAAAGCTAGAGAGTATTATGCTCAGTAAAATAAGTCAGTCAGAGAAAGACAAATACCATATGATTTCATTCATATGTGGAATTTAAGAAACTAAGTAAATGATCATAGGTGAAAAAAGAGAGGGACAAACCAAAGAACAGACTCTTAACTACAGAGAATAAACTGATGGTTACTGGAGAGAACCTGGTTGGGCGTATGGGCTAAATAGGTGATGGGGATTAAGGAGGACACTTGCGATGAGCATTGGGTGTTGTATATAAGTGTTGAATCAATAAACTCTACATACGAAACTAATATTACACTCTATGTTAACTAACTGGAATTTAAATAAAATCTTTTTTTTTTTTTTTAAAGGTAGTGGATGAAAGAAAAAATGTTTGGGAGAAAATACAGATAAATACAATAAAGCCAAAGATAATAGAATTACTGTGCATAACTTACCTTTAGGTCTGAAGTTTTGGGGGACTGATTAAAAGAAGAAAGTATAGGGGCACCTGGGTGGCTCAGTGGGTTAAGCCGCTGCCTTCGGCTCAGGTCATGATCTCAGGGTCCTGGGATCGAGTCCCGCATCGGGCTCTCTGCTCAGCGGGGAGCCTGCTTCCCTCTCTCTCTCTGCCTGCCTCTCTGTCTAGTTGTGATCTCTCTCTGTCAAATAAATAAATAAAATCTTTAAAAAAAAAAAAGTATAATGGATCATGAACATTCTTGTATCTTATCAAGAAAAACACATTAGTTATCTGATAGATACCTTATATGCTTTCAATTAAAATTTTCATGGGTCTTTATTATGGTCACAATGAATAATATGGAAATCTTGAAGGGCCACACAACTGTTTTGTAGAAGTGATAGAAACATTTAACAATGGTCATATCTTTTATTAGCCCATGACAAAAGATTAGCATATGACATGAAAATGTAATTCAGTGAAGACATGAGATAGCATATTCTATTTTCCCAAGTCTGTGATGAAGAGATAATTTTCTTCTATAAGGATTACATTTATTAAGGTATTCTATTACTTTTAACATTATGTTACATGTGTATTGCCATACAATTTAATGAGATACAAAACTAAACCTTTCAGTAAAATATAAATTTTAAAACATAACTGTGATTGGGCTCCATGTCTGTGATTATCTTATGAGGTGAGTTACATCCTAATTAATACAGTATGTGAACCTTGATTACAATGAAATACCCATAAGTGGGTGAGAAAAGAAAGACAAAGCAACATATTTCTCATCTATTTTTCTGTATCTGATAGTATTTTTCCTTCAGTTGAACAACAGGTTTAGTGTTATATTTATAATGTTAAAAATTAACAGCCATAGAATTAAACTATATAGTCTTATTATCATAGTGAATAAAATCAGTTCAATCTTTTTTTAGGTCAAAAAGAGAGAAATTCATTAAGAAAGAAGTGCTAGGCAGGGAGGAGCAAGATAGTGGAGAGTAGGAGACCTAAATATCATCAGATCCCAGGAGTTCAGCTAGATAGTTATCAAACCATTCTGAACACCTACAAACTCTACAGGAGATTGAACAGAAGAAGAGCAGCAATTCTACAAACAGAAAATCGACCACTCTCTGGAAGGTAGGACAAGTGGAAAGTGAATCTGAAGCGATATATGAGAAGAGAGACCGCAGGGAGTGGGGTCAGCTCCCAGCAAGCTGCAGAGCAGTGGAGCACAAAATCAGAACTTATAAACATTCGAGTGCACATGCCCCTTTGGATCTCTACATTTGTATCTTTAGGGTAAATACTCAGTAGTGTGATTGCTGGGTCATAGTGTAGTTCTATTTTCAACTTTTTGAGGAATCTCCATACTGTTTTTCAGAGTGGCTGCACCAGCTTGCATTCCCACCAACAGTGTAGGAGGGGATCCTGTTTCTCTGCATCCTGGCCAACATCTGTCATTCCCTGACTTGTTAATTTTAGCCATTCTGACTGGTGTAAGGTGGTATCTCACTGTGGTTTTGATTTGTATTTCCCTGATGCCGAGTAATGTGGAGCACTTTTTCATGTGTCTGTTGGCCGTCTGGATGTCTTCTTTGCAGAACTGTCTGTTCATGTCTTCTGCCCATTTCTTGATTGGATTCTTTGTTCTTTGGGTGTTGAGTTTGATATGTTCTTTATAGATTTTGGATACTAGCCCTTTTTCTGATATGTCGTTTGCAAATATCTTCTCCCATTCTGTCAGTTGTCCTTTGGTTTTGTTGACTGTTTCCTTTGCTGTGCAAAAGCTTTTCATCTTGACGAAGTCCTAATAGTTCATTTTTGTCCTTGCTTCTCTTGCCTTTGATGATGTTTCTAGGAAGAAGTTGCTGTAGCTGAAGTCAAGGAGGTTGCTGCCTGTGTTCTTCTCAAGGATTTGGAGGGATTCCTGTTTCACATTGAGGTCATTTACCCATTTTGAGTCTATTTTTGTGTGTGGTGTGAGGAAATGGTCCAGTTTCATTCTTCTGCATGTGGCAGTCCAATTTTCTAACACCATTTATTGAAGAGACCGTCTTTTTTCCATTGGACATTCTTTCCGGCTTTGTCAAAGATTAGTGGACCATAGAGTTGAGGGTCCATTTCTGGGCTCTTTATTCTGTTCCACTGATCTATGTGTCTGTTTTTGTGCCAGTACTTTACTGTCTTGATGATGACAGCTTTGAAATAGAGCTTGAAGTCCGGAATTGTGGCGCCACCAACTTTGGGTTTCTTTTTCAACATTCCTCTGGCTATTTGAGGTCTTTCCTGGTTCCATATAAATTTTAGGATTATTTGTTCCATTTCTTTGAAAAAACTGATAGTATTTTGATAGGGATTGCATTAAATATGTAGATTGCTTTAGGAGGCGTAGACATTTTCACAATATTTGCTCTTCCAATCCATGAGCATAGAACATTTTTCCATTTCTTTGTGTCTTCCTCAATTTCTTTCATGAATACTTTATAGTTTTCTGAGTATAGGTTCTTTGCCTCTTTGGTTAGGTTCATTCCTAGGTATATTAAGGTTTTGGGTGCAATTGTAAATGAGATCGACTCCTTAATTTCTCTTTCTTCTGTCTTGTTGTGATATACAGAGATGCAATTGATTTCTATGCATTATGTTTATTGTGTTTATATCCTGCCACTTTACTGAATTCTTGAATGAGTTCTAGCAGTTTTGGGGTAGAATATTTTGGGTATTATACATAAATGACCATATCATCTGCAAAGAGTGAAAGTTTGAGAGTTTGACTTCTTTTTTGCTGATTCAAGTGTCTTTTATTTCTTTTTGTTGTCTGATTGCTGAGGCTCATCCAAATATTTTTTGATGATAGCTTTAAAATCCTTGGAAGACAATTCTGACACACATGTCATCTCAGCATTGCTGTCTGTTGATTATCTTTTATTATTAATGTTGAGATTTTTCTGGTTTGTGTTATGGTATATATTTTCTTATTATGTCATGGACATTTTGAGCTTCATGTTAAAGGGCTCTCTATCTTATTTATATTTGTTTTACACTGATGTCCTGATACCAGTCCAAGAGAGGAAATGGGATGCCACCACCTCATTATTGCCAGATAGGTTTGAAATTCCAGGTTCACCACCTGGCTCCATTGGTACCCATGTGGGAGGAGTGCCTTGGGACCTCAGGGTGGATACAGAAATTCAGGCTCCTTACTCTGCTTGCACAACCATGGCTGGGTAATGAGGGGCACCTTTTCACTGTTCAAACAAATTTTTCACTAGCATTAGTATAGTAGGAGTGATTAATTATATCTAGGTGGGTTGAAAGTCTCAGCTTTCCATCAGGGCTCTTCTTACCAACCCTGGCAGTGAGGAGAGGGCTGAGTCATTACAATCTTGTTTTGCAGAAATTCAGGCCTTCTGTAGAGACTTCCCTAGTGCCACAATGTGGATGTGACCTACTCTCAAAAGACAGTGGTTAAAGACCTGCGTCCCTAGTAGGTTTCCTCTGACACACTCCCAGTGGGTTTCTGGGGTGCCTCCTTACAGCCAAGCTGGGTGGTAGTTTATGCTCCTCACTCAGCATTTCCTGCTTAGGTCAATCGGGAGGCACAGATTTCTCTGTGCATTTGACTAGTGTAGTGTGGTTATTACCTACATGTTCTGCCTTGCTAGGGCTGTCCTTCACTGTTCCTTTGGGTAAAGAAAGCATGCTTTTTTAAGGGCATTTTTGTCTGTGCTTCTTGGTGTTTTCTGGTTTCCAGTTTCTCTAGCAACCACTCCTGGATATATTTGTTAACACACACACACACACACACGGAAATCACCACTATATTACTGATCAGTGCCAAGGTCTATAGCTAATCTGCCTTCTTTTCTCTACCTTTTCCAGTCTTCTTTTCTTTGTCTTAGCTGTACCAATTGGAGGAATAGGAAGAATTGTATCTACTCCATCTTTCCCTAGAACCAGAAGTCTCTCACCATAATATTTTAATATCTCTTTGATATATTTGAAAATACTAGGCACCTATCCTGGGGTATTTATGACAGGTTTATTTCATGTAAATTAAATTTGGTAACAAAAAAGCTAAAAATAGGGAGGCAGATAGGAGTAGAATAGGGGTCCCTACGCTTGCCTCAATCTAGGTAGCTATCATGTTATCCTAAATACCCCAGGAATTGGCCTGAAGACAGGCAGAACACACTCCACAACTAAAGGTAGAGAAGAGGTCACATCAAAAAGGTAAGAAGTGGAGGGACATGGCTTGGGAGAGAAAAAGGCTGTGACTGCTGTGGAGGGGTCAGAGCCCCAGTCTCAGAGAAAGTTTAAAGACAGACTAACACACAGGGGAGCACATAAGGAAAGCAAATCCCTATAGCAATTGACTTGGCAAGCGAGAGTGCCCAGGGCTCCTGAATTTCTACAACTAGTGGGACTTGAAGCCTGGAGTTTTAAAGTCAGTAGGCATGGCTGGGAAATAAATCCAAATATATCACCAAAGAAAATCAACAAGCCATGAAAAAAAGAAAGATAGTATCAGAGAAAAACTTCAGAAACAACTGCAAAACAAATAACCAAATGACAATGAAAACATATTTCTCAATAATAACTTTTAAAGTAATAGAATAAATGTTCCAATCAAAAACATAGGGTGTCAGAATGAATAATAAAAAAAAAAAAAAACAAGTCTCATCTACATACCACCTACAAGAAACTCATTTTAGACCTACAGGCACCTAAAGACTGAAACTGAGAGGCTAGAGAAATATCAACCTTGCAAATAGAGTCAGAAGAAAGTGAGAGAAACAATACTTAAATTGTACAAAACAGAGTTTAAAACAAAGACTTTAATAAGAGACAAAGATGGACATTATATAATAATAAAGAGGACAATCTAACAAGAAGATATATCAATTCTTTTTTTTTTTAAGATTTTATTTATTTATTTGACAGACAGAGATCACAAGTAGGCAGAGAGAGAGAGAGGGAGGAGGAAGCAGGCTCCCTGCAGTGCAGAGAGCCCGATGTGGGACTCGATCCCAGGACCCCAGGATCATGACCTGAGCCGAAGGCAGCGGCTTAACCCACTGAGCCACCCAGGTGCCCCCAAGATATATCAATTCTTAAAATTTATACACCCAGCATAGAAGCATCCAAATATATAAACAGTTAATAACAAACATAAAGGAATAATTGATAATAACACAATAATAGTAGGAAACTTTAACAAACTACTTACACTAATGGACAGAACATCAATGAGAAAATTGTTCAGCAAGGAAGCGATGGCCTTGATTGACACACTGGACCAGATGGACTCACCAGGTCTATTCAGAACATTCTCTCCTAACACCAGAATACACATTATTTTCACGGGCCCATGGAGCATTCTCCAGAAGAGGTCACACACATATTAGTCCATAAAACAAGCCTCAACAAATTCAAGAAGGTCAAATCATACTATGCATCTTTTCTGACCACAGCACTATGAAATTAGAAATCAGCCATGAGAAAAAATTCAGGAAAGACCACAAAGACATTGAGATTAAATAACATACTAGTGAACAATAAATGGGCAAACCAGGTAATCAAAGGAGAAATTAAAAAGCACATGGAAACAAATGAAAATGAAATCACAATGGCAAAAATTCCTATGGGATGCAACTTCAGTGCTTCTAGGAGGGAAGTTTATAGCAATACCTATCTACCACAAGAAGCAATAATAATCTCAAATAAACAACCTAACCTTACACCTCAAAAAGCTGGAACAATAACAACAAAGAAAACCTAAAACCAGCAGAAGGAAGGAAATATTAAATGTTACAGTAGAGATAAGTGCTACAGAATCTAAATAAACAATAGAGCAGGTAAATGAACCCAGGAGTTCGTTCTTTGAAAAACAAATTGATAAAATTGATAAACCTCTAGCCAGATTTATAAAGAAAAAAAGAGAAAGGACTCAAATAAAATCAGAAATGAAAGAGAAGAAACAATCAACACTGCAGAAATACAAACAATTAGAATATAATACAAAACTACATGCCAACAAATTAAACAATATAGAAGAAATGGATAAATTCACAGAAACATATGACCTACCAAAACTAGAATAGAAATAGGTAATAAATTTGAACAGACTGATAACCAGCAAAGAAATTGAATTGAAAGAAAGAGAAAGAATGAAAGAAGAAAGAAAGAATGAAAGAAAGAAAGAAATGAAGGAAAGAAGGAAGGAAGAAAACTAACAATGCTCAAAAGTTCAGAACAGATGACTTCACAAACACGAAAAAATATTAAAAGAACTGTTAATGCCTATTCTTCACAAGTTATATATATTCACAAAACATAAAAGACAAGAAAACTTCCAAATTCATTCTATGAGGCCAGCATCACAGTCATGCCAAAAAGAGATGAATACAACACTAAAAAAGAACTATAGGCCAATATCCCTGAAGAGCTTAGATGCAAAAATTTTCTACAAAATACTACGAAATTGAATTCAACAACACATTAAAAAAAATTATTCACCACAATCAAATGGGATCTATTCCTGAGTTGCAAAGTTGGTTGACTACTTGCAAACCAACAACATGATACACCACATCAGTAATGGAAAGGATAAGAACCATCTCAAAAGATGCAGGAAGAGCATTTCACAATATCCATTCCTGACAAAACCCTCAGCAAACTAGTTCTATACCTCTATATAATAAAGGCCATTTATGAAAATCCACAGCTAACATCATCCTTAATGGGAAAAACTGAGACCTTTCCCCTAAGGTCAGGAACAAACCAAGGATGTCCACTCTCATCACTTTTGTTAAACATAGCACTGGAAGTCCTAACCACAGCAATCAGACAACAAAAAGAAATAAAGATATCCAAATGGATAAGGAAGAAGGAAAACTTTCACTATTTATAGATGACGTATTACTACATGTAGAAAAAACAAAAGACTCCACCACAGAAACTGCTAGTAAATTTGCAAGATGCAAAATCAATGTATAGAAATCTGCTACATTTCTATACACCAATAATGAAGCAGCAGAAAGATAAAATCAAAGAATCAATCCCATTTGCAGTTGCACCAAAAACAATAAGATATCTAGGAATAAACCTAACCAAATAGGTAGAAGGCCCATATTCTGAAAGCTCTAAAACACTGAAGAAAACAATTAAAGACAGCTCAAAGAAATGGAAAGACATTCCATGCTCATGAATTGGAAGGATAAATATTGTTAAAATGTCTAGATTATCCAGGTACTTGTGTGGCTCAGTCATTAAGCACCTGCCTTCGGCTCTGCTCATGATCCCGGGGTCCTGGGATCGAGCCCTGTATCAGACTCACTGCTCTGCAGGAAGTCTGCTTCTCCCACTCCCTCTGCTTGTGTTCCTCTCTCTCTATGTCTCTCTGTGTCAAATAAATAAATTCTTTTTTCAAAATGTCAACACTATTCAAAGCAAGCTACACATATTATATGATCCCTAACAAAATACTACGAGCATTTTTCACAGAACTAGAGCAAGCAATTCCCCACTAAATGTCCCAAACTGCCAAAGCAATCTTGAAAGGAGGAAAGCAAAGCTGGGGGGCATCACAATGCCAGACTATAGGATATATTACAAACTTGTGGTGACCAAAATACCATGGCACTGGCACAAACATCGACACACAGATCAATAGAACAGAACATGCAGAAATACCCAGAAAACCCAGGAATAAATCCACAACTATGTGGCCAGTTAATCTTCAACAAAGCAGGAAAGAATATCCAATGGGAAAAAAAGACAAACTTCAAAAAAGTGTGTTGCAACATGCCAAAGAGTGAAACTGGACACTTTCTTACACCATACTCAAAAATAATTTCAAAATGGATTAAAGACCTAAATGTGAGGCTTCAAAACATTAAAATCCTAGAAAAGAACATAGGCAGTAACTTCTTTGACATCAGCTATAGCAATTTCTTTCTTAATATGTCTCCTGAGGCAAGGCAAATGAAAACCAAAACAAAAGTCTATTAGGACTACATCAAATGAAGCCTTCTACACAAGGAAGGAAACAGTCAACAAAACTAAAAGGAAACCTACAGAAGGGGACAAGATATCTGCCAATGACATATGCAATAAAGGATTAGTATCCCAAATTTATAGAGAACTTATGCAACTCAATACCCAAAAACCAAATAACCCAATTAAAAAAAAAAATGGGCAGGAGACATGAATAGACAGTTCTCCAAGTAAGACATCCAGATGGCCGAGAGACACATGAAAAGGGACACCATCAGGGAAATGCAAATCAAAACTGTAAAGAGATATCACCTCACACCTATCAGAATGGTTCAGATAAACAACATAACAAACAACTTGTGTTGGACAGGATGTGGAGAATGGAGAACCCTCTTGCACTGTTGGTGAGAAAGCAAACTGGTGCAGCCGCTGTGGGAAACAGTATGGGGTTCCTCACAAAGTTAAAATAGAACTATTATAGCAGCATTACCTACAATAGCCAAATTATGGAAGCAGTCCAAGTGCCTACCAACTCATAAATGAATAAAGAAGATGTGGTATATATAAAATAGAATATTATTCAGCCATTAAAAAGCATGAGCTCTTACCATTTACAACAACATGGATGGAGCTAGAGAACATAATGCTAGGCAAAATCAGTCAGAGAGAGACAAATACCATGTGATTTCACTCATAATTGGAATTTAAGAAACAAAACAGATGAGCCAAGAGGAAAACAAGAGAAAGGGAGACAAACCAAGAAACAGACTCTTAAATTTGGAGAACACATGCAATTACCAGATGGGGGTTGGGAATGGGTTAAATAGGTGGTAGGGATTAAGGAGAGCACATGCTGTGATGAACACAGGTTGATGTATGGAAGTGTCGAATCCCTACATTGTACACCTGAAACTAATGTGTCACACTGTGTGCTAACCAACTGGAATTAAATTAAAAAAAAAAAAAGCTAAAATAAAACAGCAGGCATGAGACCGATTATATTAAACTGTAAAAATATGCAATTTGTTTGAAAAATGTCTTATGAAATTATACATTTATTTATTTATAAGATAACTGTTCAAAAGCCAGCGGATGTACTTACATTGAACATTCAGAGTCACATGATTACCCTGGCCACACTGGCTCTCAGATTCACTCAGTAGGATGACAGGCAGGAATCAAAGCATGCCAAGGGGGAGGCATCAGAGGTTTCTCCTCAGTGGGACATATTCTTGAAAAATCCAAGATGCAGTCCAAGTGCTAGTGTCTGCCCACCCATTCACAAGTGACAGTTTAGGTAGAAGGAGATGAATTTACACCTATGGGAGTGGAGTCTCCCTGGTTTAACACCTTCATCTCCCTTGGAGCCAGTCCTTCTGATAATACCTCCATGGGCATAATTTCCAGATGCGATTACAAGGGGTCAGAGATGCCCATACTGGGTTCCCACCATTTGCTATAGTTCATCAGGTATTCTTCCCCAGCATGTCACAATTTACCAAGCAAAGGCCACTTTTAACACAAGCAATATTGTCTAAAAATCCACCTGACATTCTTCCTTTAAATTTGTCTTGGAGGGATGCCTGGGTGGCTCAGTGGGTTAAAGCTTCTGCCTCAGGCTCAGGTCATGATCCCAGGGTCCTGGGATGGAGCCCCGCTTCGGGCTCTCTGCTCAGAGGGGAGCCTGCTTCTGCCTTTCTCTGTCTACCTGCCTCTCTGCCTACTTGTGATCTCTGTCTGTCAAATAAATAAATAAAATCTTTTTAAAAAATTGTCTTGGAAAAGTAAAAAGGGTATTAAACATACACTTGTAAGAATGAAAATGATTTATAGTGATTTTTTCTTTTTTTTAAACATCACATCATTTTCCAAATTATAGGATTTAATTTATGTATGGAATCTAAAACAAATGAACACACAAGAGTAACAAAAAGGGAGAAACAGACTCATAAACACAGAGGAGAAACTAGTTGTTGCCAGAGGAGGGGAATGGGGAGCTATGGGTGAAATAAGTGAGGGGGATTAACAGGTAAAAATTCTGGTTATAAAATAAATAAGTCACAAGGATGAAAATTACAGCATGGGGAATATAGTCAATAATATTGTAATAACATTGTGTGGTTACTACACTTCTCTTAGAGAGCATTTCCTAATTTATATAATTGTCAAATCACTATGTTGTATACCTGAGACTAATATAATATTAAATCTAGACTTCAATTAAAATTTTGTAATTAAAAATATTTTAAAATTCTCAAAAAGCAGATTTCCTAAAAGAACATTCCATTTTGTGTGCTTACCAAAAAACAAACAAAAAAACAAATAAAAGCAGAAAACATGGGGATACTTAGTATAAAAAGACTTTAAAGTTTTTATATTGCAAACCATTTAAACAACGTAATTACATCAAGCACATCTGGGAATTTTTCAGTATGTACTTGTGGAAAATATTAGCTAAAGCTTCTTGAATTAAGATCTTTGACCTTCAACAAGGTCAAAGTTCCCTTAGATACTATTGACCACAAGAGGGAAGCCTAGTACCACTTTCACTGTGCTTTAGGAAAAAAGAGGGGGGTAGTGGGGGAAGACATTTGAGAACATTTGAAATATCCCCCTATAAGCAGAGTCAAGAGAAAACAACTGTCTTCCCCTCCCAAGACTGCATTTCCTTTTGGAGTGAGTTTAGTGCTTTCAATGGGCTTATTCTTGGCCCTACCTATTATTGACTGCAGGGTGCAAGACTTGTTTGAGATACCACTGTACTCACTGCCCACGGAGGACCTTGACCTAAAGAGTTTTTTAAAACCCAGGTTTCCTAAAACAAATTGTTAATACTGTTATTATCTAGAGAAATTGATGGTACAATTTAATATACCCATCATTAGTTGGTATTTTTAATTGGTGAGGAAGAAAGAGTATACCAAAAAAAACCTTTCAGTAAAACCAATAGCAATCTTCTGGCCTATTTCTATCTTTTCTTTCTACCTTAAAACTTTTAAAGTATTAAGAAATCCAAGGTATGTTAGTTTATTCTTTATCGTCACTCCTGGTTTTTTAAAAGCATTTTACAGTATTGACAACTCATCATCATTATCCCATCTGTCCTTGATGTGCGATTTATCCACTCCTGTACCCCCCTGTCCTACTGTGTTCACGGACCTTGCCCCCTCCCACTCCATGCTGGCCCATGCCATACTCCCTCCTCACAACTTCTATTTTCATGCAAAAATTTCCTTCATTCAGTTAGGACATTCAGACTTGAGACCTTAACTCAGTATGTTTTTTTCATCATTTTCTAGCACCTTACCCAAACCTAGTCCAACAGCAGGACTAGTGTTTCATTCTTCACTTTCTGAACTTTCCATCTTCATGCTTCCTGTCTCTTCTTAAATTCTCTGAGAGTTTTGCATGTTTAGAAACCAGCTCCTTGGCTAATGATTGCTAACCAAATACATTAAATAAATCATCTTCAAGTTTCAGTTTCTTACCATGACTCACACCCATTAGGAAAGAGTGAGTGCCGGACACGGTGCTCTGCAGACATTCTAACTCTCTGCACACATGAGCAGAGGTCACGCCCAATGGGTCCATATTTCTACAGAATGCTGCACGTGCCCAGAGTCATGGTGGCAGGAACTCATGCACTATTGTCTGGACTCGGTCAGTTCTCAAAACCCAAACCCTGAATTCCCTCCTGACAAGAAGCAGGGTCCCCAAAGAAAGCTGGGTATGGTCCTCTGGAAGAACAGTCTTCGGTGCTAACTGGTTCTATGTGGCACACGCCCCAGGAGTCGATGTGCTTTGTTAACTTAGTCGTACACGGACACTGTACTCTGAGCACAACAACACAGCACAGGCCTGGCTGATCCCTCAAATACCAATTTTCCTCAGGAACAAAGCAGGAGACTTAAAAGTTTGAAAGAAACTCAAGTTTTAACAGACAGACCGTTGCGTTATGCTTGCTCTAAGAAGAGCCATGTTGTAAGTCTACTCTCTCTAGGACTCTGGAAGAAAAATCAGGTGAAGAAACAGAGCTCACATTGCTGGTTCTATGTTCATTTCTTCCACTGTATTAAAGTTATGGTATATGTGGCTAATGGAGGGCAACGTTCACATATCATGTCTATTTAATGTCTATATTGTTTCCTTAATCTCACCTAAGGGGACTTTAATACAGAGACATCTATGGACTTATAAAACGAGTCCTTACCTGTTTTGCAGAATTTTAAAGTGAGAAATATATGTTTCCATTATTCTCATTCCACTGACCAAATGGTGGTCAGAGAGTCGAGGAGACAGCTTATTCATGATACCTGTGGATAGATCTGTGCTTAATTATGAATTCTATCCTCTCTCCCTAAGATACGTGGGAAAGGGAGGAACTTACTTGCCTGGAATGTGGTGCAATTATTTTCTGGGAGGACCAAGAGATTGCTTTACCTGCCAGGAAGCTGGGTGACTGAGGACAATGGAATTCGTTCCTGACCCCATGCAGGAAACCAGAGGGAAAGGCAGATGGACCTGTTTGTTGGTGGCAGATCCTGGAAAGGGTGACCATGTGGGGAACGGTCTGCACTTCCCGAGCTGCAGACACAAAAGATCTTTCAGTATCTCCTACACACAGACAGAGGCCATGAGGGAATATGAAGAGCCTGAAAAACCTCGCACAACAGGAAATCTCTGCTCTGAACATCATTCAGTCCCAGAAAACACATATTACCTCCACTAAGACATCTCCTGCTTTCTCCTCTTCCTCCCTCTCTCTGAACCCACCCCAACTAGAACTGAGTAAGAAGAAGCAAGCTCACCTCTCCCTGCAAAAATTTCCAGCAGGGGATAGAAAAGGATTTATCTTAAATCAGATTGGGACTATTGATGATTACACTGTTCCAAACAATCTAATTGCTGAATTCAGATACACTTGTGCAACTTACAGGAATTTTAGAATGGTCTGTTCATTAAAATTTAATAAATAAATCATGTGGTATGCTATACTGCCTATATAACAAGGACAATAGTTCTACTAATGAGTGTGTGTGTGCACACACGCACGTGTATCTTCATGTTCTTATTTACAAACACTACCCAAGCAGAGAAGGATGATTTCATAACTCCAGGCCCTGTAAAAACAAAACAAAAGACAAAACCCTCAGAGCTTTCAAAGGTCAGGTTTCAGATCCAGGTAAAGAGAGAACAAATCAAATTCACGAACTGCCACTCTCCCAAGTTAGAGATTAACCCAAACGCTCTGGTCCCTTCATTTGCCCACAACAGGTTAGGAAGGCCAATGACCCTACCACTCTAGCACATTTCTTGATATCAGCAGTTGATATTTTCACTCTGATAGGAATTTATTTCAACAAGACTAGCTTCTGTCTGCTCTCAAGATGGGAAGGAGAAATGAAACAGAACAAGTAAAGCTTCTTCTAGAGAGCTTTGGGAAGGACATACCTGGATCAGTATCCCTCCCACCTCCCTCCCCCACCTCAACACCCTAGCAGCTCTGATAGAAAGTTCTGAGGGCTATGGGGGGAAAGGCAGGGAAGAGAAGCAAAAGAAAAGAGCTGGAGGTTCCTGAAATGAGGTCCCCGACATGCCCTATGTGCATGTGAGAACTATCCATTTCTAAGGCCTCATCAAATACCCCAATAAGTATTCTCTCTGGGTTTGGTGTGCCTCTGCAGAAAGAACCTGAGCAATCCATGGTGGACAACAATAGATGATATAGATAGAGGATATCAAGATATAAATATATTTTCATTTAGCAACTTAAAAAATTCCCATTAACAAAGAGCCTGGGTGGCTCAGCTGGTGAAGAACCCAACTCCTGATGTTAGCTCGGGCCAGGATATCAGCATCCTGGGATCAAAGCCCATGTCTGGCTCCCCGCTCAGTATGGAGTCCACTTGAGATTCTCTCCCACTCTCACTCCCCTTCCTCCCTTCATGTACATGCTCTCTCTCTGTTTCCTTTATTTATAAATAAATAAAATTTTTAGCTTCTCTGTATCATAGGGAATAGAAGTAAGATGAATACAGTTCCCAGGCTCTCCTTGCCCCAGGATGGAGATGTGGCTACCCACTGCCAGTGAAAGTTAGCATTATGAGATTTGGGAGGTGGCAGGTAGGCTGAAGCCATCTCATGCAGTGGACACAAGGGCATCACAACAGGAGTCTTGGCAGCAGCCTTGTGTTGCTGGTAAGGATTTACCTTGTAGTAAATGGTAAGGATTACCTTGTGTTGCAAACACAGTCCTTTCTCTGGGGCTCTGGAGGAGACGGGATGTTGGCAGTGCCTTCCCACAGACTCCTGATTTCTTGGAGTTAGGCGTCTGCATTGACCTGTGCTCCTCCAGGCTTCCTAACAATTTAAAGGTATAATTCCCCAAAATGCAGGCAAATTATAACAAACAATTCTATGTAGAGTGTCTTACAGGATCTTCTATTTTCAGACTGAACTCTGACTAGTACAGTGGCTCCTCTCCATCTGATGTCACTGAGAAGGTGACATCACAGGTGCCCCCAGAAATCCCCTCTGACATAGGAAGCTAGAGTATAGGGACAGGGGACCATGAGTAGTAGGAACTTCTTTCTTTCACAGGGAAAGGGAAATGAAAGTATTTTCTATTTTCCCAAATGTAGTAATTTTGAAGAGAACCAATAACTGCTTTAAAAATAAGCCATATCATAAGTTACTAAACACCACCTTGGGTTGAATCTGCTATTACAACATATGAAAAGTTTTCTATAAAAGGCCTCTAAGTTTACCATATATTTACTGATGAGCGCCTTATAAGAGCAACAAGCCTGAATCATAAGACCAGATTCTCAGCAGAGACTGATATTGTAAAGCCCATTCCTTTGCCTCCAAGAAGTGTATTCTTTAACAATTTTAGCACAAAAACGTGTTGTGGGTCTCTTCCAAGTGACCTAGAAGTCAGTGTCAGAGAATCTTCAAAGCCCTTGGAGTTGATCAATCAATAATGTGTAAGATTTCTCCCCCTCATTATTTGTGAGGGCAGCTGTGGGGCAGGATAAAATCTCAGATAAAATCTCGGAACACCAGTGTAGAAAATCCACCCTGAGCATATGTGTCATGACTGATATTAGACAGTGAACTCACCATTTGAACAGCTGCCTTGCCACCAGGTCTCTCTGTATTGGAATTATTCAGATTCCAGTGCTTTCTATGTGTGGTTTAATTTTCCTTTTTCCTGCATTGTTCCTTCAGAAACATGAAGGTCAGAGTAGCTTAATGCTCAGTTTTCTCAATAATGAACACCAAATGAATTCTTAGGTTCAGAACTTCGATCATTTATGACATGAGGAGAGCTTTCATAATGTTATGACAGGAGGAAAGTTATGATAAAGCCCTCCCACAGGGCATTATCTCTAACCTTCCCAGTAAAGTGAGCTCTGCCCAATTTAGTCCACCCTATTCACCAATCTGAGTCCTCACGTGAGATATGTCCCTAGCAGTCTCCTCCAATCTCTGGTAATACTTAAGATGGTAAGGATTACAGTCCACTCTTTCCAATGACCATTATCTATGGCGTATCTACCATCTTTCTCCAGCTTTGGGAGTGTTGACACCCAGAGTTTCTCCTCTGATGTTTTCTCAATATAGCACAGTGCCAGGAATGCCCAACCCTTGGGCCAAGTTGGCCATCTGGGAGTCTAGGACACTGGAGGACAAACCTAGAGTAATAAGAAGCTTCTGACATGAAACTCTGTCATCCACTGCTCCCAAGAATCAGGCATTCTCCATAGAGGACAACCTACCTTTTCTTTAAGTGATTTATTATCCCTTATTTCAAGTCCACAGCTGTCATAGCACAGAGGAATGACCTGTCATTAGCTCTTACTTTTGAGTGTTTCCATTCTCACTATTAAGTTTCAAGTACATCTCTTTCTAGAACTTGGGCTGGGATGGAAGAGTCAGTGAGTGACTTCCCAACCTCCTCAAAAACATGATTTTCTGTGTTTTTATTTGGTTCCATGTTTATTTGATTGTTTAAGAACTTAACTTCTTTATCTAATGACTGAAGTAGTTCTGTTCCTGAACCATTTAGAAGAACTCTTTCCTTAGTAACAGAAGTGTCATCTCAAAAGTTCTTTCTGATTGGCTGGAGCTCAACTGATTTGAATACTAACATCAGATTCTATTCCCTTTTCTTCTAGTTTTGTCAGTTCTACCCCAGTCTTATGCTCTACTGACCCCCACAACAGCCCCCCAAAATGGCCGTAAATGGAGTCCTGGTGCCAGGATTTTTTTATCATGGCTTTCCTGATGAGTCCTCAGGAATCCTGGGCTATCAAAGGTAAGTGCTGAGAGAAGAAAAGCTAGGGATGTAAGTTCTGAGAGCACTGGAGAGCTGAACTGTAGACATTTGCAAAACTATCTTTGGAGTTGAAAGAAAGGAAAAGTGTGACAGGTATTGTGTGTCTATAATCTGAAAGTATAATAAATTGTAGTCTGGAGGAGTTCTGCCATTACAAATTGAAGGCAGTCACGTTTAGTTTAGAAGAGTGAGAAATGATTTCATTGACACAATTGACTTTGAATAAGCCAAATTTGAGGTGGAAATATTTTCTGAGAAGCATTATCAAGCTACCCACTGGGTTTCAATTTCTCTTTGTGGAAAATTAGTGTACTCAAAAATGTAAAATCTTTTGTGGGGATTAAATGACAAAAAGTACAACATTCTCTGCTCCTTTCTTAGCTGAATACATGGTAGTTGCTTTTTGGCATGTGAATCCCGTCAGCATATTTTGAGCACAAACGTATAGGATCACTAGAAATGAAAGTCTCCCCAAAGCAACAATCTACACCAGGAAAGGGAAGGCCAGGTATGCTGATAAGAATTGCATTATATACCTAAGTATACATAGCAAATACTCTGTTATATTTGTAAAATTAATACATCTTGTATGTCCTTTTTATCTCCACTGAGAAAAGAAGAGAATTTAAGATTTCATTTGATTCCAAAGTCCAGACCCACAGTTGAAACAGTGTTTCCCACTTCTTAGAGCTTCAGTACCCTGAAAGAGCCTCTGAAATTAAGGAAAAAGTCTATTTAATGCCTGGGAAAATGCCGTGAGTGAGTTCTCTTTTAGGAGCTGTTGCTGGATTTCCATAGGGAATCATTTCTCAGCTAGTAACATGGAAGCTAACAACAGCTTCAAAAGACTCTGGGATTTTCAGACCCCATTTCCTTCAGTCCACCCTCTCTAACTCTGTCCCTTTATTTCTCCCCTCCCAGCTCTGTTCAGCATGGATGTCCTATACCTGAGCCTTATCTTCCCACTCCTCCCTGCTCTCCATCACACTTCTACTCCATACAGATCCGCTCCATACACAGCTCCCCCCACACACACCCACATATTTGTCTCACATCCTGGATTCTTCTTCCTCGCCCCCTCCTGGTTCCCATCCTAACTCTCTTTCCTGCCTTTTCAGAGGACCATGTGATCATCCAGGCTGAGTTCTATCTGACCCCTGACCAATCAGGCGAGTTTATGTTTGACTTCGATGGTGATGAGATTTTCCACGTGGATATGGAAAAGAAGGAGACAGTGTGGCAGCTGGAAGAGTTTGGATGCTTTGCCAGCTTTGAGGCTCAGGGTGCCTTGGCCAACATAGCTGTGGACAAAGCTAACCTGGACATCATGATAAAGCACTCCAACCACACCCCAAACACCAGCGGTACTTCCTGCACTCCTAGACTAGGGAATCATAACTTTGAAATAGATGCTTCAGCTGGTTGTGTTATGTTATTATAACCGACTTCTCCTCCCAGGGGCCTAGCCTCTCCATAAACAAGTGCCTACTTGTCATGTCACAGACTCAAGAACTTTACATGAGTTTGTTCCTTTCCTGATGGGCTCACACCTTGTCCCTGCTACCAACAGTCACTCACAGAGTCATTGCCCCTAATCGATGCCAGAGGAACCAGGAATGAAATGATCTCCAGTACCTAAAATATCCTTCTATCTTTTATACCATAACACTGGTTCCAATTCATGCGAGAGAGCGTCAGAGATAGGCCTCTGAGACCATGGATGGCACAGATTCTCAGGGCAGAGTTTCCACTGCTTTTTCTGCTTCAGTGGGAGGGAGAGAGGCTAGCCTAAGCAGGGAAGGCTAATTTCTGTCCTCTGTCCCCAGTACCTCCAGAGGTGACTGTGCTCTCAAACACTCCTGTGGAACTGGAAGAGCCCAACACCCTCATCTGCTTCATCGACAAGTTCTCCCCACCAGTGATCAATGTCACGTGGCTTCGAAATGGAAACCCTGTCACCACAGGAGTGTCCGAGACAGTCTTCCTGCCCAGGGAAGACCACCTTTTCCGCAAGTTCCACTATCTCCCCTTCCTGCCCTCAGCCAACGATGTCTATGACTGCAAGGTGGAGCACTGGGGTTTGGAGGAGCCTCTTCTCAAGCACTGAGGTATGGACAATTCTTTGATCTCCTTTCTTTTATGATTTCCTCCTGTGATGCATGGGTCTGATGCTTTAGGACCCAGAGTCCCCTAACTTGTCCATAACAATTGCTATAACTTCTATTCCTTATTCTCTCCCATTATTCAGCTCTGCTGCTTTTTAATCTATGTTCCCTCAAGACATCATTCTGTCTTCCTCTTATTTAATTGATGAATGACTATTCTTTTGACTACGTACTCTACATTTGGTTCTAAGTGCTACTCCATACCATAGTCATTACTTCCATACTGTAGTCTGTATTATTTTTCCCCAGAGTTTGAATCACCAACCCCTCTCCCAGAGACAACCGAGAATGTGGTGTGTGCCCTGGGCCTGGTTGTGGGTTTAGTGGGTATCATTGTCGGGACCACCTTCATCATCAAGGGCATGCGCGAGTCCAATGCTGGCGAACGCTGAGGGCCTCTGTGAGGGTTTGATGTGGTCAGAGGAAAACATGGATGGAATTACCCAAAGGAAGGAAACAGTGGGAAGAAGGATCTGTGATGTCTTTTTTTTAAAGATTTTATTTATTTACTTGACAGAGAGAGAGAGAGAGAGAGACAGATCACAAGTAGGCAGAGAGGCAGGCAGAGAGAGAGAGGAGGAAGCAGGCTCCCCGCAGAGCACAGAGCCCGATGCGGGGCTCGATCTCAGGACCCTGAGATCCTGACCTGAGCCGAAGGCAGAGGCTTTAACCCACTGAGCCACCCAGGCGCCCCAAGGATCTGTGATGTCTTTACAGGAAAGTGATAGGAACTCTTGATTTATCTTTGCTAGGACAGAATCGGACATTAGCATCATCTGGTATCCCAAAGCTTCAAGGTGCCACATTCATTCCCATAAGGGTGTTCCTACACCACAACTTCAGTCTTGGAAATTATCTCCACTACCTAAGACCATTGTTTCACATACCACTACTGAATCAATGATCTAGGAAAGACTTGGTACTTTCTGGTACATATTTTCTGAAACAGTACCTTGGTTCAGAAATATTTCCAGAGTTTGGCCTTTTGGGGTTTAGAATAAATTAACTGCATCAGACAAAAATTCCTTGAAGGCAAATGCTTGTTTCTGGTTCTCTAATCTGAAACTTGGTATTGAAACTTCTAAGAGAAGGTAAGCCATGGTCTGCTCATTCAGGCTCACTTAGAGAGAAGGGGATGCAGTTCATTTTAGAAAGGTTGTATTCACTAGGCAGAGGTCAGATGAATATTTAGAGACATTTCCAAAGTCAAAGGATAAAGGAAGAGGAGGAAGGAATCTGAAAAAGAGTAAAATATTCATCTTAACTCTTTAATAACTGTGTCTGTCCTACTGTAGGCAATGGAGTTTCCTAAAGAAATCAGTGAATAAATTTGTGCTTCAAAAGCTTTATAAACCTGGCAGGACTCCAACCATTCACCTCTCTGAAGACAACCATTCTTCCACATTTTTCAGACCTTTCAATAGTCTAAAAATAATAATGTCCTCCTGATCTGTCGAGATTCTGTTATTTAGTCATTCCTTGTTTGTTGTCCCTTCCTGGGACTGTTTTCCTCCATTTATATCACCATGCAGTGTGTCTGGAGTAGACCTCATAGGATTTTTCTCCACTATGGAACCTCATAAATGTTCAACACAGACATCCCTTCTACACTTATTGCTTGGGTTTCTTCAAATTGTGATTGTGATTTTTTGAACACAATAAACTATTGGATGGGTCTGAGATGAAGTTTTGGTGTCTAAGCCAGTTCTTTACAGGGACTAGAGAATAAATGTGATTCTTTCGCAATGAAGTGTGTGAATGATGAACATATGTGATAAGTTCTATAACTAATCAGAAATATCTAAGTTTGGGGCCCCTGGGTGGTCCAGTTAGTTAAGTGTTTGACTCTCCATTTCTACTCAGGTCATGATCTCAGCCTCCTGAGATCATGTCCTGCAAGGGCTCCACATTCAGTGAGGAGTCTGCCTAAAATTCTCTCTCCCTCTGCCCCTCCTCCTGCTTCCTAAATAAATAAATAATCTTAAAAAAAAGAAGAAGAAGAAATACCTAGGTTCATTAAGAACATGCTGCAGGATGTCTGGGTGGCTCAGTCAATTAAGTATCTGCCCTCAGCTTGGTTTACAATCCCAGCATCCTAAGAAGGAGTCCTGCATCAGGCTCCTTGCTCAGCAGAAAGACCCCTTCTCCCTCTGCCTGTCACTCCCCCTGCTTGTGCAGTCTCTCTCTCTCCCACACACACACACAAAAATAAATAAATATTTTTTTAAAGATTTTGTGTATTTATTTGACAGACAGAGAGATCCCAAGCAGGCAGAGAGGCAGGCAGAGGAGGAGGGGGAAGCAGGCTCCCTGCTGAGCAGAGAGCCTGATGCAGGGCTCGATCCCAGGACCCTGAGATCATGACCTGAGCCGAAGGCAGAGGATTAACCCACTGAACCACCCAGGTGCCCCAAATAAAATATTTTTTTAATTAAAAAAAAAAGACCACACCTCTTTCACAGCATCTGCATGTAATCCAGTTACCATGGTCTAGTGCCCCTATGAAAACCCTAAAATGTAGAGCTGGTTTGTTGAGAGGTCTCTACTTAGGAATGGTTTCAAAATCTGGTTTTGGTTCTCTAAGTCATTGATACTTCTGGATTAGTAGAATAAATGTTAAAGCGTTGATTTTAGCCACAGATAATGAGTATGACTGATGATGTGGAGTAAACAGGAGTGGAGAAGGTAGCAGAGTAGGGAGGATTTATATATATTATAGGATTTACATTTCAATGACACCCATTCCAGTTTTAATGCAAAATAGAATTGGACCCTGTGGATCAGTATTGCCCATTTTATTAACATGGTCTTGGATGCCTGTTTTATTACTAGGAGAATTGTTTGACCTGTTCTTGGAATAATGATTAATATTTTATTGATTATTAATTATTTATTAATAATTTATTAACAAGTATTAATATTTTATTGAGTATGTATCCCTCAGTTGAAAAAACAAGTAAAAAGTCAGAACTTGGGCAGTCCATGAGGTTAAAATGGAATGAAAAAATGTTTGAAACACAAGAAGTGCTTGTTTCTTTATCTGTGAAACTATTACTGGAGGTTTATTTCTAACTGGGTACCAGAGCCTACCCCAAACCATGAAGATCAATTATCCTGACAGTTAGATAGAGTGGCAAATAAGAACTGTTGAATGGACGTCAAACTGGGCTTCCTCTTACTCTACATTTGCCAGCTGTGTGTTCATCGATACCTTACTTAACTCAATTTACCTGATTCCTTTCATGAAAATACTGAAGGCAATTTTTACCACATTGAGTTATTATAGGAATTAAAGGACAAATACAAGAAGAGTAATTAAGTAAAGGACAAATACAAGAAGAGTAATTAAGTACCATGCTTAGTGAACACAAAAATTTATAAATTCCATTATTTTTTCTCAAAATTTTATTCCTGGATGATAAAAATCTCAAAAAGCATAAACCAAAACAAGAGGACTTTGAAGGGTAGCAGAATATGTCATCCCAAAGTATACCATTCTGGCATAGGGATTGTTTTGAGCAGATAATGTGGTCTCAGGTAATTAAACTGCTGTAGATTGCTTGTTGCCATACCTGATACCTCCTGCTGCTCCTGGATCCACACCTCTGGTATTATAGAAACTCAAATACAAGAAATTAACAAACAAGCCTTTTGACTCAAAAACACAAATACCAACTGCTTTGGTTCGTGGGAACCTAAGAAGGATACTCCACCCCACCTTGGTAATCTCCCGGTAGTGCTCTCTAAAGGGTCTCCAGCACATGCTCACAGCTGTGAGCAGTACATCACATGCTCTCACTGCACTTGGATAAGCTAAAACAACACCAACAGTGAGGTGCAAACACCTTCCATGAACCTGACCTTATAACCTATGAGTTTCACAGGGAAACCAGAACAACTTAGTCCTGATGGTGACTGAGAGTGGCACTAATATCAAATTTTTGATCCATCTCTCATGTGTGCACAGATGACCAAAAGGGGAGAATTGTTACAGTAATTTTCCTAGGGGCCATAGGTGTGGAGGTCAAGAAAAACAAGGCTGTACCCACCTCGAGACTAGCCCTGACATAAGTACAGCCATCTTGACAAAGCAAAAGCTGGCACCTTGCACCCACTTTCCACCTGCTCCCCTCGGTAATATGTGTTACATTCCTCAGCCACCCCTGGCTGCCCTAAAAGAAAAACAAATAGTTAACTTGCAGAGATCACAATCCTGCAAGACAGGAGTCTCCCTTGGTTTACAAATGTCCTAGTGATTAACAACAAAGGAGCTATCTTAAAGTTAAATTTCTTCTAACCCTAAATCTCACTAACAAGGACGCTTGATAGGAGGAATGTGACATTCCACCAGAAAACTCCCAATTGTCTTCATGTTAGTGCCTCATTAGAGGCAAAAATGGCCTTGGCTTGATAATAACCAGGCCTCCAATATTCTGACAGTCTTCTTTACCATGATAGCCCTTCTGAATATCCCCTTTGTCCTCACCCACCACCAAGTCCACCCCTACTCTGCCTTTAAAAACTCTGACTGTAATCTGGTTCAGGGTCCAAGTCCCTACTCCACTGTGTTGGGTATACGTGGGACCAAGCTTAAGCTTGCTGAATAAACCCTCGTGTGTTTACATCAGTGTTGGCTCCTTGGTGGTCTCTCGGAGGCAAAAACTCGGGCATAACCATTAGACTGAGATGGCTCTAACATCTGAGCTACTTACATAAGCAAACTGAAACCTAACCCAGACTCAACTTCTGTAAGTGCACAGGTATCCCTGCAAAATTCACCAATAGCCAGCTGGGCTTTCCAAGTAAGGCAAGTGAAGAGGATAAGCCAATCGGGGAGTTTCCATGCTTTGCTTCTGCATATGCTCTGCCAAAAGTCTGTCCCCTAGCTCATGTCACAGAACTCTTCACCACTTTGGGGTTGGCAGATTTGAATAATGTTTTCAAACATATGAAAATTGTCTTATGCCGCAGTTTATCACCTTATAACTTTTAACACCTTCTAAGACTTAGTAAGAAATCGCAAGTTTCTGTACCTATAGCTTAAAAAAATTAAAGCCATGTCTTTTGAATCTTGAAAAGAGGAAGAGCTGTTTCTTTTACATAGCTCCAATATTTTACTACAAAATAAATACATGGACAATAGAAAATACACTAAAACTCAGACGCATGTAGAATTAAAAAAAAAAGAAAGAAAGAAAACATCTCTATCTCCCATATAAAAAGACACGTTTTGAATACTTTAGTTTTTTACCAGCAGTTTTTAGGTTGCAGAAAAATTTGGAAGAAAGTACAAGAGTTCCTGAATTTCCCCATCTCCTCCCCCTCTCCCCCGGCCCCTTCCACATACAGTTTCTCCTACTATTAACATTTGTCAGTAGTGTGATACATTTGTTACAATTGATGGACCCATAATGATGCATTATTATTAGCTGATGTCCATAGTTTAGAAGAGGGTTCATCTTTGTATCATACAGATCGCTATATGCCTTTTCCAGAATGTCATATAGTTGAAATCATATAGTAAGAGCTTTTTTAGTCTAAAATAATTCTTTCACCTAACAATATGCATTTAAGGTTTCACCACATCTTTTCAACTCTTAGAAGCCCTTTTAAAAGTTGCTGAAATAATACTTCATCGTATGGATGTTCCACAGTTTATCCATTTACACATGAAAGGACAAGGTTGCTCCAAGTTTCACAGTTATGAACAGAGCTGCTATAAACATTCCTATGCCTTTTTTGTGTGGACATGTGTTTTCAATTCATTTGAGTGAATACCTGCAAGTCTGATTGTGGGGCTCTAATGTAAGATCATTTTTAACTTTGTAAGAAATCACCACAACCAGGTTCTCTGCGTTCTCATCATGAGGCAGCATTGTCACTATTTCATATTTTAACTGTTTCAATAGGTATAGGGTAATATCTCAGCATGGGCTTAATGTGTATTTCCTAGTGGCTAGAGAGGTTGAACATCATCAGTCAGCTGATTTTCCATATGAATTATTATCTCCAATAAATGTCTCTTCACGTCTTTTGCCCAATTGGTAATTAGAGTAGGGGTGTGTGTGTGTGTGTGTTTATTGTCGAGTCCTAAAAGTTCTTTAGATTCTAAACATGTGCTATTTGTGATATTTTCGGTGTGCAAATATTTTCTCTTTGTTTGTAGGTAACCTTTTCAGACTCACAACAGGATATTTATCAGAATAAAAGTCTTTAATTTTGGTAAAGCCAATTCATTGATGTTTTTCCTTTATGGATCATGCCTTTTATGTAATGTCTAAGAACTCTTCACCAGGCCCAAACGTTTCATCCCAAAGATTTCCTCCTATTTTCTTCTGAAAGTTTTAAACGTTACATTAAATTTAAGATTTCTTTTGAGTGTGTGTTTATAAAAAGTATGAGAATTGATCTCATCTTTTCCCTGTTTTTCTTCTTCCTTTGATTTTGCTCATGTTTTATTTCTGCCTATGGATATCCATATGCTCCAACATCATTGTTTGCAAGGACCATCCATCATCCATTGAGTTGCATAGCATCCTTGTCAAAAATGAGTTGGTGTGGGGCTATTTCTGGATTCTCCATACTGTCCCATCAGTCCATGTGTCTTTCCTTCAAAAATACCCATTGGTCTTCACTACCATAGGTGTATAAAAGCCTTCAATTTGTCTGGAGTGATTGATCAACTTTAGTTTTCTTTATCAAATTTAGCTTTATCTATCCTAATTTCATGGCTTTTTCATACACACTCTAGAATAACTGTGTCTACAACTATTAAAAATTTTCCCGAGATCTGCATATTAATTGCACTAAGTAAGGATATCCATTTGAGGGAGAACTGACGTCTTTACTGTGTTTCAGATGATGAATATGGTAAGTCTCTTCTTATATTTAGGTCTCCAATTTCTTTCATCATCATTTCAGTTAGAAATGCATGCTGTCTTAGAATTCTACTTTAGTTGTTTCTGTTCTTTTCCTTACTTTGAATGATTTTAAATGGTGTTTTATTTCCTCATTTTTGGTTTATACCATAATTGATGTATATAGAAAAACAGTTGATGTCTTCTTTGATCTTGAATCCTGCCATCTTACTAGTTCTGTGAGGGGGTTTTTTTGGTGTGTTGTGGGAAGTAATTCCTTGGGATATTTTATGGAGACTATCACATCAAATGAGCTTAAAGATAGATTTATTTCTTCCTTTCTGATGTGCTTGTGTTTTGAACACCTCCTATTCATCTGTTGATGAGGAAGGGGTCCCCCTCCCTAAATAGTATGAGATGGCCGAACACACAACACCCAGCATGGACAGATGAGATTAATAGCAGTTTGCTACATGTCCTCAGAGCCCGAGGGAGAAGGGCACTGCATTCCATATAGTGCCACATGAGGGTTGCACTCAGGAACACAGTGAATTATCAGGGCTGTGAAAGGCAGGCTTTGTAGTAATAGGAAGATGAGGCATCCCCTGTCCCCCACAGGAGATGCCGTTGGTTTGTTTGAATAGCTCCATGGGTAGGCAGGGAACCGAAGCCCTCAGGCTGAGGCTCAGGTGGTGTGCAGCTTTTCAGGCTGATAAGTAGCTGGGTAGAAGTCTTTCCTTCTGGGTTGGTAAAAGACACCTTATATAAGCAGAGGCACCCATAGTGATGCTCTTGGTGGCCTTTTTGAGGCTTTGCCACAATAATTAGTGCTTTTGGTCCTATTGATGGCAAGGATTGGAGGAGTGCTAAAATGAAGGGCTTTGAGAGAAAGAACATGTTGGTAAAAACTCTAGGGAATTGATGCTCCTGGAGTTGATCCTAGAAATCATTAGCGAAGGAAGTCAGAAGAAAGCCTTTAAGAGGACAATAGAGGATGATTTTAAATGGCTTAACGAGGGTTCTTTAAACTAATTAGGCCTAATTATTCTACTTGCACTCCCAAGTTGAGAAATCTATTCCTTAAACTAAACAACCGGAATGAAAGAGTGACAAAATTGAGCTCAAAAATATCAACTCCTTCATACTTCCTACTACTCTACTTCCTCTTATCCTTTAAATAAGCTGCCAGGGATAGAGGCATTAAAATCAGAATCTTCCTTCTCCTCATCACCCTAAGGCAATGATAGCTGACCAGAATGAAAGCTGAGACTCAGAGCCTGATAGGAATTTCTTTGAAGGCCTTCTCCCCTTAAATTCAAATTAGAACTATGCATCCAGAGGAGAAAAAGCAAACTGAAGGTGAAGTGACCAGATGGGTAGATCAACCTTTAACATGTTTTAATTTGCAACCCAATTCCTTGAGAGATTGAAAGCAACTGTCCTTATCTTACAAATCTTTTTTTTTTTTTTAAGATTTTATTTATTTATTTGACAGACAGAGATCACAAGTAGACAGAGAGGCAGGCAGAGAGTAGGGGGAGACAGGCTCCCTGCTGATCAGAGAGCCCAATGCAGGGCTCAATCCCAGGACCCTGGGATCATACCTGAGCAGAAGGCAGAGGCTTTAACCCACTGAGCCGCCCAGGTGCCCCCTTATCTTGCAAATCTTTGCAAAACATGAACTATGGGTCCAGATACAATTCAAAGTCCTTCAGCCTCTCTGGGAACTCTTATCTAAACCATTCTCTGTTCCTAAACCTGAAGGAAAAAGAGGTGGTGGGTGGGGTGGTGGGTGGTAGATGTGGGGGTTGTTTAAAATTCAAATGGCTAGGGGTGCCTGGGTGGCTCAATCACCTAAGTGTCTACTCTCAGTTTCCCTTCAGGTCATGATCTCATGACCCCTGACATCAAACCCCATGTGAAGCATTCCTCATTCAGTGGGGAGTCCTGAAAGCTAAAAGCTCTCTCTTTCTGTCTGAAATAATCTTTTAAAAAAATCAACCAGTAAAATTCAAATGACTAGAAAGCACCCTTGCTCAGAATCTAACCCACAGCTTGCAGAAGGTTACTTGTCAAGAAGAAATACAAATCTTAACTATAAGGTCTTTATATCTGTGTTTATATATATGTTATAAATATGAGATATTGTTCTACTTGTGGAGGTTACTGATAAAGTTAATTTGTAAAATAGCTCTATTCAGTTGTTTCAAAGACAAACGATTATAAGAATTAGGTATTCTAAAACTCAGAAAGAAACTAACCCAAATATTTCTCAAGTTCACATGCTCTAGAAAAATATTCAATATCAAAGCGAATTAATGGCTATTGATTTCATTAAAATACACACAGTATTACAATTAAAATATTTATTCTGCCAACATTTACTTAAGAAAATTGACATGCTTTCTGATACAAAACATTTTTTTGTTAATATAGTTTAGGCGAATGACTAACTTTGATATCTTCAAAAGTTTTTATGAGAAATCTAAGCATACATGTCGAGACAAGTAAATTAAATCAATGTCAGTAAGATTTTTTAATAAATTGTAGGTAAAGCTTTAAACAGCTTCCAAAATCTTTGTTAACCTGAAACTTCTAAGTTTTGCTAGGTTAAATGATAAATTGAGTTAAATTCATCGGATATTTAATTTTTTTCCAAATAAAATAAAATATTGAAATATCAATTACTAAACATAGATTGACCTACTTTTATCTTATTACAGAGAAGCTGTAAGACACATTTGGGTCTGTTAGTAAAGATGTTTTATGCTTTATTGGAAGATTGTGCTATAAAGAAGAACATATTTCTAGAAATTATTTAATATGTTAATAAATTTGCCAGTCTAGAGAATTCTGATGTCACAGATAGTTCACAGTTGCTTACTACTTAGTTTTCACAAAAAAAAATTAAGGCTTCTAAGCACTAAGAGTTCTAACAAAAATAATAAGATGCTTGAAACACCAAGGAAAACATCTCTGTATGCACAGATAATAAGATGTATGCTCTTGGTAAGAAAATTATGAGAGATAGGATGCATTTGTTAAGGGTAATAAATAATTTTGCTCCAAAATGAAACTGGTTGTTTAGAGAGAGGAAATATTTGAATATTTTTAGAAAGTTGTAGAAAATTGGGAAAAAGGAATCCTTAGAAAAGAACTTTATGAGTGGTCAGGACTAAGATTGGAATAAATGAGTTTTAATATGGAAAGTACAGGAGTAAAATATTGAAACTTGTTTATTTCTTAGTTATGTTGATAATGCTTTCTTGGATGGTTGGTCTGCTCTTGATAGCAAATTGTAAACAAAGATTTTTCTTTATCTGCCTGGGAAAACAGTTTCTATGTTTTGTCTTTATGAGGTCTTCAGTTACTTAAGAAAATTTCATATTCTCAATATTAAAAGAGCTAAGTCTTGCTAACCACTATATAAGCTTCTGTTTTTGTCTTTAGAATCTCTTACTGCCACTTTGGTTAAATAGGTAATTAAGCTTTAAGTTTTGTCATGATCCCTGATTCTATTTAGGAATGTGCTTTAAAACCTTCTGATATTTTTGACAAACTTTCAAAAATCTCAGGTTCTAAATGGTCTCCTTCACTAATTAGGCTTATTTATTTGGTATGTCAAATATAAGGGAAGCATTGTCAGATAAATGATGAATTACCTTCTTGGTTTATATCACATGGGTGAATGCTAAAACTTCCCTAGAAGTTTTATGAAATTCCTGAAGTTTTAATATGTCTTGGTTTAGTGTCATCCCTTATAATTCTAATTATGGAAGTGTTGTGTGTCACAGAAATAATCAGATTTCTTGTCACCTCCATTACAATGAACTCTCATCTGATTTCAGACCATGGCATTTTTGGAGACCTTTGTCATTATTAGTTACTGTTCTACACTGACGCTCTTGCAAATATGTTTCATCTTCAAGGAGATTCATGGAAACGACTTTTGATGAATAAGGTTTCTCATACCCTTCAGATCATAAAACTGAGCTGAGTAAGAATTTCCAGAACTAACGGAAAAACTTCATTCCACCAGCACTAGGATTAGTAACATAGAAATGAAAGAATTAAGGAAGATGATTATAATTTTTATGACCCTTATCTGAAACATTTCTGATTCTCTATCATGTTTGCTTTTCCAAATTGAAGGAATCTTTTTCTCTTATCAATGACTTACAGAAATGTGGTAAATTATTCCACTGAAAACAAAGTTATCTTTTTTCTCCCTGCCTGATTTCTCCAACAATATATTGCATGTTCATTTCCACAAAATGTAATGAGATATAAAACAAAACCTTTCAATAAAATATAAATTTTAAGGCAACACTATGATTGGGCTTCATGTTGGAGATTATCTTATTAGGTGAATTACATTCCTAATTGATACACTATATGGACCTTGATTCCAATTCTAAATATCTCAGAGTGGGTGAGAAAAGCAAAGCAAAAGCAACTTACTTATAATCTATTTTCTTGTATGTGACTGTATTTTTCCTTCAATTGAATAATGGGTTTAATGTCATATTATAAGTTAAAAATAAATAACCGTAGAATTTAACTTTATTATCAGAGTGGGTAAAATCAATTCAATCTTATTTTAGGTCAAAAACAGAGAAATTCATTAAGAAAAAGTGCTAAAAGTAAATAATGGAAAACATAAGAGATATTGTGTGTGACAAAATATACAGATGGTAGAACTCTCCAACATTAAAAAGATAAGAAAGGACAATGGATTTAAAAATTTAAGTCTCTACACTATACAAATGTGATAAAATGATGTTCTTATTTTTAAAAAGAAAAAATAAGAATGACACAAAAACCAAGCATAAAGGAATACAGAAACACTAAAAAAAAATGAATTTTACCCAAATCAAATGTGACAAAAATGATAATGTAAGTTAAAGTAGATGATAATGCTATAGTAATATTGTTAAAATAATGTTACAGTAGTTATGAAAATTAATGGTTTAAAGAAGATTCTACCAAAATATATATCTTAAAAAACCCTCAGATATTTCAAAATACTTGGCTGATGGATTATGGTTTACTTTTAATTCTTCATTGAAATTTTTTGTACACAGTTTTTTGCCATGAACAGATCAATAAGTCAAAATGTTAATATATTCTTTTTAAAGAGTTCAAATAAATGCAAATAACTAGATCAAACTGCAGCCAGAAACTTTATGAAATCATGCATCTCTATTTTAGGTTGAGAGAACAGGGAAAACAATATTATAAATAATAGCATGATTGCAAATAATTTAAATGTAAATTAAAATGTAGAGTAGCACAATATCATGATGTATTTTTTATAGACAGAAAAATTTCATAAAGTTTTTGTGCAAGAAAACTTTCACAAATTTTTCATAAAATACAATATGAAATAGATATAAACCATAATAAAAAACTTAATACATTATTAAAGGGAATTGCATGCGTGTTCTTTGATCATGATTCAAAATCGTACTGAGGGCATATTACATCTACACAGAAAACAACATTTCTTAAAATATGACTGGTTATATATTTAACAAATAATTAAATGGACAGCCTTCCATACAATAATGCTTTACATTGAAATTTTTCTCTCATTTCACCAAAGCTGCAATGTAGCCTTTAAAAAAAAAAAAAGGTGAAAATAATGAATTAATTATTCATCTCCAAGTTAAAAAAAGATAATAAATAAAGCCAACTTGATGAAATTAAGGAGATTTGAACACCAAATTATAATGAAAACAAATTAACTGTGAAAAAAATGTGAGTTCATATAAAACTCTATGTTAAAGAAGTGATATATTACAGGTACATAGAAATTTTAAAGAATTTAGGAGACTATCAGATTTTGCAGGCTTGCATTTCTGGGTCCAAGGGGACTGTAACTATTGAAGAGACAGTTCCTGGCAGCTGTCACCCCCCAGGCACTGTGCAGGTAGCAGACTGAAACCCACCCACAGTTTTTCTGTGGAAGGAGCCTATTTACTTGTCTTGGAACCTCAGCCTGGGGAGCATGCTTCTGGTTTGGCTCCCATCTAGGGCCTGTGCAGGTGCACTCAGGGGACAGAGGCTTATGGAGGCCATCTTTTCGCTCTCCCTCTGCCTTGTTCCAGGTTCTCCTGCTGTAGCCCAGAAAGGAACTTGTACACTCATCTGGCATGATTTTTGTGACTGTCAGCCAGGGGACACCGCTACATTGCCTGGGGCTAGTGGCCAGCAGAGCCTATGATACTTGTGGCATACTTTAAAACCCACTGAGTATCTATCTTCCAGTCAGCCTGAATCCACATGGTCAATGACACGCTCCCTCGGGGACAGAGACAGGTCTCACCACAGTCTCAACCACTGGGAATCACTAAGAATAAAATGGGCTGCTTGGACAATCACAAAGGTTTGAGACACCACCAGGGCCTAGGCAGGGCTGAACAGTAAGGCACATCCTACAAGGGCACATCCTTCAACCCTGGGAGAAGTGCCTGTTTCGTGCAGAAAAACCAAAGAGAGTCAGGCAATACTAAGAAACAGAATATGTTCCAAATGAAAGAACAAGATAAAACCCCAGACAATTCCTTAATGAAATGAAGATTTTTACCTTGTAAAGAGTTCAGAATAATGGGGATAAAGATGCTCACCAAACCGAGATGAGAGATGGGTGAAAACAGAACTTTGGCAAGGAGATAGAAGATACAAGAAAGCACCAAATAGAAGCTTTTTGTCCTCAGCATGATGCTGTTGGGACCCACCCAGGTTTTCGCATCTATCAGTAGTTTGTCTTTTTACTGCTATTTTATGAGGCAAATATATCACAGTTCGTTTACATACAGGTTTTTGTGTGACTGTAATTCATTCACAGAAGTGAATGCTCACTTCTCTGCCATAAATGCCTAGGACTGGGACTGCAGTCTTTGGATCACGTGGTAAGTATACATTTTGGTTTTAGTTTCTACTTTGTTTCTTTTTTTTTTTTAAGGTCTTTTTTCAGGTTTTAATTTAAACTCTAGATAATTAACATACAGTGTAATATTAGATTTAAGTGTGCAGTTTTTTGATTCAACACTTACATGCAACACCCAGTGCTCATCACAAGTGCCCTCCTTAACCCCCATCACCTGTTTCACCCATCCCCCCACCCACTTCCCCTCTGCTAACCATCAGTTTGTTCCCTATAGTTAAGAGTCTGTTTCTTATTTTGCTTCTCTTTTCCCCCCATGTTTCCCTATTTTGTTTCTTAAGTTCCACAGAGCAGTAAATGATATGGTATTTGTCTTTCTATGACTAACTTATTTTGCTTAGCATCATACTCTCTAGCTCCATCCGTGTCATTGGAAATGGCAAGATTTCATTCTTTAATACTGGTAATATTCATATATATATTCATATATTCATATATTAATTCATATATATATTCATATAGATAGGTAGATAGATAGATAGATACACACACACACACACATATACCAGTTCTTCTTTATCCATTCATCCGTTGATAGACATTTGGACTGTTCATGATTTGGCTATTTTGATAATGCTGCTCTAAACATTAGCGTGCATGTATCCCTCCAAGTTAGTATTTTTGTATCTTTTAGGTAAATACCTAGTAATGAAATTGCTGGATTATAGGATAGTTCTATTTTTACCTTTTTGAGGACCCTCCATACTGTTTTCCACACTGGCTGCACCAGTTTGTGTTTCCACCAAGAGTGCCACATCCTTGCCAACACCTGTTGTTTCTTGTGTTGTTGACTTTAGCGATCCTGTGTGAGGTGATATCTTATTGCAGTTTTGATTTGTATTTCCCTGATGATGAGTGATTTTGATCATCTTTTCACATGTATGTCTCCTTTGGAAAAATGTCTATTTATGTTTTCTGCCCATTTTTATTTGGATTATTTTGGGGTGGGTGTTGAGTTTTATAAGTTCTTTATATATTTTAGATACTAACCCTTTATCAGATATGTTATTTGTAAATATCCTTTCTCATCCCATAGTTGGTTGTTTGTTTTGTTAAAGGGACATCAGGAAACATTGCTCATTTCACTACAGCGTTGACTGAAATGTCATATTTAATGAAGACATAAACAAACTCAGATATGACCAAACAGCTTTGAGGAACTAAGGTTGACTTTGGACTCAGTGAGGCCCCATGAAAACATCACCTTCCAGGGTTTGCTGTAGTCTTAACAGGTATGTAAGGAAGGTCATTGCCTAGCTGCTCAGGGAATTAGGATATTCGAGGGATCTGGAGAAGAGAGAAATTCACCCAAATCAATAAGTATTGCAGCTGAGTCTGATGCTAACTATTTGGCTTGGCTCTTAGCCTCAAAAGGTTATTGAAAGCTCAATCTGAAATTCCCTATGAAAAGTTCTGGCAAAAAAGACAAAAAAACTTACATGATCAGTCCCTATTCTGCTGTACTTATGTAAATAAGACCAAGTTTGTTATAATTGGACTTGTTTTACAAAAATTTATCTTAATATGGCTCTTTTTGATGGAAATGAGGGTGATTTTATTGAGAAAAAATTATGTTTCAGTAATACACTTCCATGGGTGTTAGCTTCTAGTTCTGACTGTCTTTGAGTGTTTGTAGTTTATCTATGCAACTGGACTGGATCCTGAATTCTTTTTTTTTTTTTTTTAAGATTTTATTTATTTATTTATTTGACAGACAATGATCACAAGTAGGCAGAGAGTCAGGAGGGGGGAGGGGGAAGCAGGCTCCCTGCTGAGCAGAGAGCCTGATGCGAGGCTCGATCCCAGGACCCTGGGATCATGTTCTGAGCTGAAGACAGAGGCTTTAACCCATTGAGCCACCCAGGCACCCCTGGATCCTGAATTCTTCTGGTTTCCTGAATAATGGATAATTTTCTACCCGACTGCCTGCACAATATGGGCCTAACTTTGAAAGCCCACCTGCAGGACCACCTACTGAAATGAGACCACTGTTTAACTGAACTGACCTAATTTACTTCATTATAAAATGTAGAATAAGATGCTAAGACTATACATGAGAGTTCCAAAGTAATGGCTCTCGGAAGGATGGAGGCTAAGACTGGTACTAGGGAATACCTAAAACTTGGTGCAAAGCAATGTCATTCCAGAAATACTGACCCATACCCTTGTACAACAGAAAGTAGCTAGAGTGATCATTGTCCTATCCTCCAAAGAAGAGAATGGTGAAAACACAGTGGGAAATTGAAGCCAGAGACCATCTTCTCCATCCAAATAGAAGAATGAACTCTAGATGTCACATTCCCCCCCTCAGGCATGGCCAACAAGCCAGGGAACATATACACCTAGGCTCAAGGGGTAGGAATGCTTGCTTATCATTCAAAGGCACCTGTAAAACAGATGGTTCACCAGCGCTATGCTGGAGCTTATGCACTAGATGCAACCCCACTAGCTTAACATAAAGAATATATTAAAGACTTTGTCATAAGGTAGTTCCTTCCAAGGATGGTCTCCACAAGTAAGAGAGGTCATTTTACTCCTTATGGCCATATCAACACCAGTAAGAACAGCAGCACCTGAATGTGTAACAAACATCCCCACAGCTGGGCACTGTGAGTACGGGTACTGTCAGGAGGCTAGAGGCCCCCCAGTGTTGCAGAAAGACTCATGTTGCATTTGTCACAAGACTCCCAGATGGTAATGACAGGTGGGGCTAAGTGACCAGCCTCACAGAAATCTCACATATGGAAAAAGGCATGTAAACCCAGAGATAAGGGAACATAAGGAGACCACCTCATTTGTCTTAATTGTCAGAGACAAGATATTTTCATGAGAGTTATAAAACTACTGAAAGTTACCAAACCTCAGAGAAGAAGTAATCATGGTGCTATCAGTGGTGACCCTAAGAAGATTTAAGTTCCCTGGTACGTTTTCTATAAAAGACCAACCATAAAAGCCCTCAGTGTCAATCTATTCAGGACCGCACTCACTCTACAGAGCTTTTTTTTCTTTCCTTTATGTCCTTACCTTCATTTAATAAACTTTCACTTCACTTCACCCTTTTGTGTCCGTGAGATTCATTCTTCCACTCCTTGAGGCAAAAACCCTGCAATCCTGCAACGTTTCTGCGGCTTTGGCCAGGGAAACTTCATCCCACTTCATTCATCAGAAGGCGAGTAATGCTGACTCTGTCTTTATGTTCTGGGAGGCTTATCTCCCCTGCTTAGTCCTCTTCTCCTGTAAAACATCGGGCACATGTCCCTCACGCAAGAGCGACTAGTGCAGCCACAGGTCTTAAGACTCAGGTGACAGGCCTCTAGGAATGACTCAGTCAATCCCTCTTCCTGCACAGGAGGGGAAAGTTGGTCCCGCCCTAACCAGTTCCCTCCTTCCTATGGCATCTCTCCTCTTATGGGAAGTATATCCCCACATCAGAGCTTCTGTAACTCCTGAGAGTGACCATGAACCTCAACTATGGGACTCTCTCTTGGAATTAGAAGCATTTCCCATCCTTCCTCATACTTTCTCTAGGACTCTTGGCCTTCCTTGGGTTCAGCAGCTTTTGTTATATCTCGTAGTTGCTGTCTGGGCCATCATGAAGTTTTTCCCTTTGAGAACACCTCTGATCTGGCCTCCGATGGATGGCTGTTTCTGTTTTTGCCACCTGGTAAAGCAGCTTCTCTATTGCCAGGTTCAGAAACAGAGATATTTGATGCATGATGATAAAATCAGATGAATCTCTTTGTATGACTGCTTGGAAGTTACTCCCTACTTTGTGGGCTTTTAGGTACCAATGCCCTGGGGTCCGTTGGCATTAAAATTAAGAAGGGGTCTGGAGCTCCTGACTGCCCAGGTCCCACCTAAGTTGACTGTACTGGCAGCTGGGATTGTTATGGTTCAGAGTTTCAGCAGCAGAAGATGTGGAACTATAAAGATGTTAAAGCTAGGGGTCCACACCCCTCGGTGGGAACTCGCCTGCTGATGGGTCATCAAGTATATAGGAGAAGGGATTTTCAGACACTTCACCACCAAAATAAACCAAAGCATTTATCTGGGCCTTTGCTTATCAGAGCCTCAGGTGCAAACAAAATGAATGAGGGTTCCCTGGGAGGACTTTGAAGATACACCTGACGGAATTCCCCCTGACCAATTTCAGGCCTCATCCAGAGAGTGCATGGAAGGACTAACCATTGTGCACTCTGGGCCTGTCTCTGGACATCATAAATGACCCATGGGGTGTCCGAGACAGGTAAAAGGATGACCAGTCCTGGAGGTCACAGCCCAGGGAAGCCTCCTCACAAGCCGCACACACCTGCCCACAGATCCCTAGACAGTAGTGTTCACCCTTGACTATGGTTGAGCTACCTAAAAGATAATAACATATTTCATTCTGTAATGGTCCAGAAGAGGGGAATGGTGCCTGGTGCAGGTCAGAGTGGCCATTCCAGCAGTCCCAAATTTCCATGTCCTAGGGGGTTCAGCCACTCTTCCACTCTATGGCAGGGCCCAATGAACACCTTGGCTAGGGGCCAGAGAGTTGATATGGGGGGACACCTTCGTATTCACCTCTCTGTAATGCGTATAGGGTGATACCAGAATTGCAAGATGGGAAATAAGCCATCCTCAGTGGGACTTCTGGACCCTGTATTGCCAAACTGGAACAAATTTGACCCACAAATTCTAAAAAAGAAATGTATGAAGGTTTTCTGCTCCCAGGCCTGGCCCTGATATCCACTGAGGATAGAGAGACCCAGACGTTGGAGGGAAGGAATCATTACAATTCTCATTACAATTAGCCTTGTACTGTAGGCAGAAGGCAAATGGGCTCATATGTCCAGGTGTTCTTTGCTTCACAGGATGATAGTGAATTATGTAGGGCATGTAACCTGCCGGCTACCATGTCAAATGATAAAATAGAACCAGGAAAGGAATGTATAAAGGCAGTTGCTACCCAACTGCCACTGGTCTCTAGAAGGGCCCCCCCTTCCCCTAGCAAGTTAGAAAAGGAGACTCCCTCTATAAAAGGGTCACCCAAGACACCATATCCATTAACAGAAAGACCTAGTGAATTCAGTCCTATAAAGGTACATGCTTCCTACTCTTCACAGGATTTCAAACAAATAAAAAATGATTGGGTAAATTCACAGATAGCCCAGACAAATATGTAGAAGTGTTTCAAAATCTAACCCAGACATTTGAACTAGATTGGACAGATGTTATGTTACTATTAAATCAGACATTAACTAGCACAGAGCAAAACGCAGCTCTACAGGCCGCAGAAGCGTTTGAGGATGAACAAAGGATGGCAGATGGAGAGACAGTGAGAGGAGGAGAGGAGATCTTCCCCTCGGGGAAACAGCCTGTACCCACAGGGGCCCTGGATGGAACTATGCTAACTGACTGGGAGTGTGGAAACAGAAGCACTTTCAGGTGTACTCTGGAAGGGCTACGAAGGACTAGAGCAAAACCTTTAAATTATTCTGGATTGGCACAGGTTATCCAGGGGCCCCAAGAACCTCCTTCCACTTTTTTTGGAAAGACTGAAAAAGGTTTTAATCCAGCATACCTCCCTCTCCACAAAGACACCAGAGGGACAATCAATCCTAAAGGACAAATTTATCATCCAACTAGCCCCTAACATAAGGAGAAAATTATAAAAAAGGGCTATTGGCCCTGATAATTCCCTGGGTACTTCACTGAAGACTGCTAACAGAGTCTTCTTTCATTGAGACCAACAGGAGTCATGGCAAAGGGAGAGAAGAGACCAGAGAAAGGCTGTTTTTCTAGTTGCGGCCCTGAAAGGACAGTCCTACCCCATTACCGGGGAGAGATATATCAAGTCAAATGAAGACCACAATTCTGGTCACCCCAGGCCAATCCTTTGTCTCCCGCTAACCAATATCATAGTCAATTCACAAGTGTGGGCTACCCACGGAAAGGCAGGCCAAGCTTGTACGAGTCCTTGCGATACAGCTGTATCGGGAGTCCCAAAGCCAAATGGGGAATGGAGACTAGTACAAGACCTGCGTCTAATCAGTGAGGCAGTGGTTCCTATTCACCCTGTAGTGCCCAACCCCTACAGGCTTTCAGCCCAGATCCCAAGTAGCACCAAAAGCTTCTCAGTCCTAGATCTCAAAGGTGCCTTCTTTCACATCCCTGTGCATCCGGACTCCTAGTACTTACTCGTATTCCAGGCTCTGACCCGGGAGGATGCCCAGCTCACCTGGACGGTCCTGACTCAGGACTTCCGGGAGAGCCCTCAACTGTTTGCTCAAGTCTTAGCTGAAGGCCTTTCGGATTTCAAACTCCCCAAAATACCTGTGCTATGAGACCTGGATGACATCCTGGTATGTGCTCCCACTGCATTAGCATCACAAAAAAGCACAACCACCCTCCTCAATTTCTTGGCCCCCCGGGAATATAAAGCCTAGAAGGAGAAAGCTCACGTATACCAGGTCTCCGCAAAATATCTGGGACTGTTGCTGGCAGAAGGGACACGGGCCCGATGAGAAGCCAGGATTAAGCCAATCTTATCCTTCCCTTTACCTCACACTCTCCGGCAGCTTTGGGGGTTCCTGGACATCGCTGGGCACGCCAGACTGTGGATAGCTGGGTAGGGGGAAAAGCGGGCCCCTGTATCAGTTAGTCATGGAAACACAATTGGTGGGAACCTCGATCATATAGCAGGACCCAGAAGCCCTTCAAATACATGAGGAACTCAAACATGCCTGGGTGAGAGCCCCAGGCTTGAGCCTTCCTATTGAGAAGGATTTTAATCTCTATGTTATGGAAAGAAACGGTATGGCTCTTGAGGTCGTAACCCAACCCAGAAGCCCCACACAACAACCTGGGAGGTATGTTAGTAAGGAAGTGCATGCTGTGCCTAGGGGCTGGCCGGCCTGTGTGAGAGCTGGGGCAGCTCCCACACCCGAGGCCCTTCAGGTAACGATGGGAGCAGATATTACCGTCTTGCCCCACATAACCTAATGGGGCTACTAGAATCAAAAGGAGGCCTCTGGCTGACAGATAACTGGCTCTTAAGGCTCTTAAGGCTCTTAAGATACCAAGCCTTGCTCCTGGAGGGACCTGCTATCTGCATAACACCCTGTCCAATATTAAATCCTGCTGCTCTTCTCCCAGAAGGTGGGACTCAATTAAAGTAAGATTGTGAACAAGGTATTGTTCAACATTATGCAGCAAGGTCCGATCTGCTGAAGAAAGTCCTCACTCACCCTGGCTGGCTGGACTTTCCATACCGGTGGAAGCTCATACAGAGAGCAGGGAATTCAAAAAGCAGGATATGCTCTTATTACAGCTTTTGAAATAGTGGAGAGTAAACCTCTTCCCCCAGGCCCCAGGGCACAGCAAGCAGAATTAATTGCCTTGACCCGAGCTCTGGAGCTAAGTAAAAAGAAAGAGTAAACATACACACTGACTCTAAATATGCCTTTCTACTTTTGCTGGTTCATGCAACCATATGGAAGGAATGTAACTATTTAACAGCCAGTGGTTCTCCAATTAAATATCAAAAGAAATAGACCGGTTATTAACATCCTCCTCTTGCCTGAGGAGGAGGGGATTACTCATTGTAAAGGTCAAGAAGAGGGGGCAGATGACATTACCCGGGGAAATGCACTGGCAGACCTTACAGCGAAGGCGGCTGTACCGTGGAGGCCCCACTCATACAGAAACAATCTATCCCTAGCTTCAGACCCGCTCGTTCCCCCAAGGAGATTCAATGGGGACTAACAAATAGTTTTTCTCTCCAGCAGTCAGGATGGCTGAAGATGGCGCAAAGGCCCCTCTTGCTGGCAGCATCCCAGAGCTGGAACATGATGAAATCCTCACAGCAGAACTTCACCTGGGAAGACACAAAATGTACCAGATGGTTCAGACGTTCTTTGCTGGACACAATTTGTCTAAAGTTATCCAGCAGGTAGTATCGGCCTGTGATGACTCTCTTCAGAATGATCCTAAAGCAAAATCTTTAGTTCCTCCTGGTCACCAGCACACAGGAGATTATCCTAGAGATGACTAGGATAGATGTCACTCATATACCCAAATCCTGAGGATTCCAATGCCTCTGGTCTTGGTAGTTCCCTTTATTAACTGGGTGGAGGCCTTTCCATGTAGAACTGAGAAAGTTCAGGTAGTCATAAAGGTGTTAAATGAAGTAATACCCAAATTTAGGCTGCATTGGGGCATATAAAGTGATAATGGGTCTTCTTTTAAGGCCGCTGTGACCCAAGAGGACTCAGGCTTTAGGAATCTAATACCATGGTGCCTGGAGACTTCAGTCTTCTGGAAAAGTTAAAAAAATGAATGATATCCTTAAGGGGCCTTGGATTAATATACTTCCCTTGGCTTCGGCAAGAATACAGAATACTCCTCTCATTCAGGGACTTAGTCCATATGAGATGCTCTACGGTCATGCTCTCTTACTAATGATTTCCTAAAAATCCTAAACTGAATGTTCACATCCAGCTTATCACTTCTTTAGCCTTCTGGCCTAACAACAGCTTAGACAACTGTCTGAAGGATGGGAAAGACAGCAGGGCGCCCACATTTGTCAACCAGGGGATATGATAGTCATAAAAGTCATCCCCACTAATACACCCCCTGTGAAACAGACCTGGGAAGGTCCACACATGGTCGTCCTTTCTACTCCTGCTGCTGTTAAAGTTGCAGGTCCGGAGTCCTGGATCCATCACTCTCGAATTAAGCCCTGCACCAGTGAACATAGAGATAAGGATCCCTCAGCCTCCTCCGGAGACAATCCCACTGATTCCTGTGAACCAGTCGAAGATCTCTGATTCCTTTTCAAGAAAAATAAGCGAGTAATCCACTATGAAGGTAATCTATATGTTAAGCTTACCCATCAGGTGGACTGTAATCCAGGCCACTTTGGCCTTGAAATGTACCATCTTAACACCAGAAGTTATTAATGCAACTCTAGGGAGGCCCCTGACTCTTACCTGTTGGTCCGACTGCTCCACGCCAGTGGGCCCCAGTATGGAAAAAAGGAGACATACTATCTGCCCACAAAGGGCCATGAGATCTTTTGTTTCACTAATTTAACTGACCAATACAGGAGCAAAATGAAAACTTTTCCATACAATTAACTGTTAGCACCTGCTAGATGCTGGTGAATATTCGTGTGTGAAAATGCAAAGGGGAAATCCAGACATTGATTCCCATTCATCTTTAACTAGTGTTTTTATTAGCCCTGACCCCTTAAAATCCTTGTCTACAAATAACTTCTGTCTACATTTGGTGTAAACATAAAGAATTGGTGCCAGTTTCGTATAGCGAAGATCATGGCCTTCAAGACTTATTTGTCAATAACCTCGTCGGCATTGGAGCAACACAGGCCAAGCTACAAAATTTAAAATTAAGTCAAAAGACATGATCCCCTGCTCTCACAGCAGCACCATATACCTTCTGTGACTAAAGCGTATACTAAAACCTAATTGTGTTTGTATTGATTACAACACCCCAATACAATAGTGATTTTACTCTCCACATTCCATCACTGCAGGTCGATTTTCACTTACGAAGTCCTGGTCTTTGCTTTGTCACAATAAGATATATTGTGAATATATATATATATATATATATATATATATATATATATAACATAGGTAAATGATAGATACATAGATAGATAGATAGATAGAATAGTATACTATTCCCAATAAGGTATATTATACTATTCCCAATATTTGCCATAATTTTACATGATTATGTTCCCTGGGACAAGTGGGACTATTAACGTTGTCCAAACCCAAAAGCCAACAAAAGAGAGATTTGCTGCATTTATCATCCGATTGCAATGGTAATGTCATTCTCCCATCAGAAGCAGATGCAATAGCTTTGACTATTTCTTTGGTGGGACTCCTGGGACTTACATTAGGACTGCAGCATGAAATAAGCAAAACAGTAAGCTCACTCAGCAGGACTCACAATGATATTTCCTAGGCACTAGATGCACTCAGCCAAGAATTAAGTGAAGTCGGAGACGGACTTCTTGGGCACCAGGCCACTACTGACTCTCCACCATTGGCTACACCATTTGGCGGGTGAGGAGTTCCTCACATGTGTTGTTTTAACATACTGAAAACTCCCACAAGGCGTTCCAATTAGTAGAGGACATTTGTGATCAAGTAAGTAAGATCAAGAAATCCACTTTCTTGGAATCGGTCATTGGGGAGCTTATCTAAGAGAAGTGATCACAATTTTGAGCCTAACACTTCCTGTACGCTTATTCTTTTGCATGTGCTGATGCATGCACCATTTGCTGTTCATCGTGACTCCCGGGGAGCCATACCAAGGCTCCTTGAAACAATCCCTGGATAAATTCTACTGCCGCACCGTCTGCCGCCCCATTTTCACAGGAAGCTGCAAGAGCCGTCATTGTCCCATTTCCTAAGGGCAGTTAGGGTTACTGTTCCAGGGGGGAGGAATGAGTGAGGGACAGGCAGGGCTAGGTAGGGAGAGATAGGTAAGGGGTTACGTGACCAGCCTCACAGAAATCCCAGATGTGGAAAAATGCTGAGGCATACAACACCAGAGATAAGGGAATAAAACAAGTCCACCTCCTTTGTCTTAAATGTCAAGATGAGATATTTTCCTGATAGTTACAAATTGACCACTGAAAGTTACCAAACTTCAGAGGAGAAGTAATCATGGTGTTATCAGTGGTGATGCCAAGAAGTTTATGTTCCATGGTCAGTTTTCTATAAAAGCCTGTCCGTAAAAGCCCTCAGTGTCAATCCACTTGGGAGCCCACTCACTCTACGGAGCTTTTTTCTTTCCTTTATGTTCTCACCTTCATTTAATAAACTTTCGCTTCACTCTGCCCTTTTGTGTCTGCAAGATTCATTCTTCTAACTCCTTGGTACAAGAACTCTGCAATCCTGCAACAGTAAGACATTAGTTCATTCAAAATTGGCTCAAAATACCTCCTTTCCCCCTACCCCTGGTGACCTGGTGTCCTAATCCTTGGGAACAAGGGCTCACATCCAGTTCTGCCTTTGATCTCTTGTTTTATCTTGGTCAAAACCCAACATGCACAGAAGTAACTGCCTCTGAACCTCTTACACTTGGTACTGAGATGTGATGATTATTATGGGTCACACTCCAATGCCCATGTACAATACAGACACATTCTCTGATAATATCAGGGACAAAATATCTGCTATTATTCCCCCAGGAAAGGTACCTAAGCCAGGATATTGGCTCATGGGGACGAAACAACTACTGTGTTGTTGCTACATGAAGATTTGCCATATGCATTGTCTTTAAAACATTTGTCTTATTGTCGCTGACCTCACTGCTGATGTCCCTCCCTGTTCCCTCTGGAAGCATCTGCGTGTCATAGGTCACCAGTGATGCTGAAATTCACAATTGTTCCAACTGCCAGGTCTGCGGATTACTGAACGTAACGTCTCATACGCAAAAAGTTATTAATCATTTAGAGATCTCTTTTGCTGATGCCCTCAGTACATGGCTTATGTCTTCTCCAGTTTGCTGGGGAACTATAGTTTTCAGTATTTTATTTTGTCCTATACCAATTTCATGTTGCTATTTATATTGATTCTGGGATATAAGGATGCAAGTCACTTCCTAATATCTGGCTCTAGGGCAATCACGGAAGAATGGCATGTGAGAGATTGTCCAGGCTATAAAGGTGGTGGGGGAGGAGGGCAGGAGTGCTGACGGTACTGATCCTTCTTTGGCCTGCTATCCTGTCCATGTCATCTTAACGACTCCTTCAGGGCTCCACATCCCAGGCCTCTTGGAGGTTAATGCATATCCCTTGGAACTGTAGGCCATGAGCAGAACGCAGGGAGGTTTATTCCAGTCTTCCGTATATCTGTTTAGATAACTGTTGGAAATACCAGCTTTTCCCCCTCCTGTGTACACATGGTGTCACAAATACTTTAAATGTTGTCCATGAATCAGCTTTGTCAAACCCCTGATGTCACTACAATGCCCTCCTGTATGTACCCCCACTCTATAAAATCTGTAATCTAAGTCTAGCTGCACAGGTGTCTGGATTGCCAGCTGCTGGATCCTTCCTGTCTGTACATGACCCTGAATAGAACTCTATAAAACTCTATAAACTGTATGGAGTTCCCACCTCTGTTTTTCAATCTCAAAGCATCTTCACACTTTCTAGGATATTTTACAGTCCCTCCACCCTCTAACATTACTGAAATTTTTAATTGTGTCTTCTCGATTCCCTTTGTCAGTCCTTGTAGAAGTTTGTCAGTTCCATTGACCTTTTCAAAGAACAAACTTTATGTGTCGCTCATTTTTTCTATTGTTTTCTTTTTCCAGTTTTGTTAATTTCTGCTCTTATATGTACTATGTACGAATTCTTCTCTTCAGCTTGCTTTAGGTTATTTTGCTGCTACTTTTTCTACATTATTGAGTTGGGAACATAGATTATTGATATGCCCCTTTTCTCTTTTTTTATGTATGCATTTAGTACCATGTATTGTTCTAATTACTGCTTTAATTATGTGCCACAAATTAGATATATTTTCAAAACATGTTATTTTATTTTCCCTTTCATTTGGTTTAATGTATTTTCTATTTTCCTTAAGACATCCTTTCTGATCCAAATACATTGTTCAGGGCCCAAGTGTTAGGAGTTGTGCTGGTTATCTTTCTATTGTTGATTTTTTTTTTTTAAGTCAGCCCATACTCAGCATAGAACTCAGCATGGGGCTTGACCTCAAAACCCTGAAATCAAGACTTGAACTGAGATCAGGAATCCAACACTTAACCAACTGAGCCACCCAGGTTTCCCCTCTGTTACTGATTTTTAGCTAAATTCCACTGTATGCAAAGAACACAATCTGTAGCATTTCTGTTCTTTAGCATTTATTTAAGTTTCTATATGGCCCATGAGACCATCTATCTTCACAAAGATTTCATGGACACTTGAAGAGAATATGTTCTGTTCCTCGTTGGTGGAGTGGTCTGTGTTAATTAGATCATGTTGGTTGATGGTGTTGAGTTCTATAGTCTCACTGAATTTCTGTCTAGTGGTTTCATTAATTGTTCAGAAAGACTATTGAAGCCTTCAAGTATATTTGTGCATTTGTATATTTCTTCTTTCAATTTTATCAGTTTTTGTTTCACCTACTTTGCAACACTGTTGTTTGGTACATACACATTTAGGATTTCTATGTCTTCTTGGAAGATTACCATTATGATTATTATATATCACATATCTGCACCTGTGGCCATATTCTTCGATCTGACTCCAACTTTAACTCATACAGCTATCTCTACTTTTTTTGGGTAATTTTTTTTCTTGGCTTATCTTTTTCCATTCTTCTATTTCAGACATCCCATATTGTTAAATTTTAAGTAAGCTTGTGGTAGACAGCAAACAGTTGGGTCATTTTTTCCAAACTGATGTTTGTCTGTTAACTGATGGTTTAAGTCATCTACATTTAATGCAAGTATTATTATGTGAGCACTTATGTTGAATATCTTACCATTTGTTTTGAGTTTACACAGCTCCTTGAATCTTAAGGTGCTTGTCTTTTGCCAGGGTTGGGAATATTCAGTCAAGTTGCCTTCAAAAAGTTTTTCAGTGTCACCTATTTTTCATCTCCTTCTGGAACTCAAATAACACAAATAGTTTATGTTTCATTTTAGTCCCACAGATTCTTCATCATGAAGTAATAATAATAAATATTATGAATAAGTTTATAAAAATAAATTTGTATGTAGTGGATAAATTACTCAAATTGTGCAATGTACCAAAGCTCACAAATGATATACAAAATAAAAAGAGTTTCATATCTAATAAAGAAAATAAGTCCATTCTTTTCCATAACAAAACCCCAAGTTTGGCTCTCTAGTCAATTCTTCAAAATGTTGAAGAAAGAAACCACCCTACTTTATACAAACTTCCAAAAGAGTAAAAAGAGGAAAAACATTTGTAAATAAAAAATGAGACCAGGATAACCTTTATTTGAAAACCTGACAAGGACACTGTAACCAAAAGAAACATACAGACTAGTCACTCTTATAAAAATAGATGTCAAATTCTTAAGAAAAAATTATCAAATTGAATCCAGTGATATTCAAAAAGCACAATACATCACGACCATGTGGAATTTACTCCCAGACTGCAAGATTATTTTGACATTTAAGAATTAATTAATGCAACTTATCACACTGAGTTAAAGGAGACAAGAAATATGACCATCTTGATAGAATCATAAAATATTATTTGACATAACTCAACACCTGCATTTAATTTTTCTATATCTAGATTTTAAAAATCTATTGAAAGGATTATTTTCTTGATCTAAGAAAGAATAATTACCCTACTACACACATCAGACTCATTTACCACCCCCAACTTCCCACTTTTGGCAATCACCCCTCTCTTCTCTGTGTCTGTGAGCTTGGCTTTTTGTATTTGGGGGTTTGGATTTTTTATTTTTTTGGTTCAACATATAGGTAAGATCACTCTAATCTGCCTTTTCTGTGTGACATATTTCAATTAGCATAATGTTCTCAAGGTCTCTTCATGTTGTCACAAATGGCAAAACTTCATTCTTATGGCTAAATAATATTCGTTGATGTACGTATACCTTATTTGCTTTACCCATTCATCTCGTGATGGACACTTAGGTTGTTTCCATATCTTTTCTACTGTAAATAGCGCTTCAACAAATATGAGGATGCAACTATCTTTTCAAATTAGCGTTTTAATTTTCTTTGGTTAAATACCCGGAAGTGGAATTCCTAGATCCTGTGATATGCCTATTTTTAATCTTTTTGAGAAATTTTCACACTGTTTTCTATAGTGGCTGCACCAATTTACTTTCACACCTACAGTGCATAAGGGTTCATTTTGTCACAGCCCTGCCAACAACCCCTGTTGTTTCTTGTCTATTTAATAATAGCCATCCAAACAAGTGTAAAGTGATATGTCAGTTTTGTATTGGATTTGCTTTGTCTTGATGATTAGTGATATTGAGCGTGTTTGCATGGGCCTGTTGGTCACTGGTATAGATGCTTTGGGGAAATGTGTATTCAGATCCTCTGCTCAATTTGTAACTCAGTTGGGACTTTTTTGCTATTAAGTTAAAAGAGTTCATTATGTATATTAACCCCTCACCAGACATATTAGTTGCAAATATTTTCTCCCATTTTATAGGTTGCTTTTTCATTTTGTTGATGGTTTCCTTTGCTGTGAAAAAGCTTTTTAGTTTCACGTAGTTGCACGTTTCATTTTTACTTTTATGGCCTTTACCTTTGATGTCTAATTCAAAAACTCATCACCAAGATAGATGTCAAGGACTGACCACCTATATTTTCTTCCAGGAGTTATATGGTTTCAGGTATTACATTCATGTCTTTATCCATTTTTTTGTTTTGGGGGGGGTATATAGTGAGATAATGATTAGTTTTCATTTATTTGCATGTTTCTGTCTAGTTTCCCAACACCATTTATTGAAGAGCTGTACATTCCCCATTGTATATGTTTGAAATTCCCTATTTTAAACTAAACTTCAACTGTTCAGAATCTAATTCTGGACTCTGCTGTATTAGTGCGTTTAACCAATAACGAACCAATTCCAAAAAGAGTGCCTATCAAAATTGATGTACAAAAGATTTTAGCATCGTGTCAAACTTAATATTCATTAATGTTTTTGTTTGAAAATTTTCTGGAAAATGCATGTTTCTTAAAAAATTAAGTATGAGCACACTAACTTCTAAGAACAAATAATCCTCTTGCTTAGTTGCTGTTTTTAATTGTAATTGGGTTTATAGCTGCCATTTAATACCCTGTATTAAAAAAAAAAACTCAAAACCTTCATGATGCTGCTCCTCAACAATCAATCATCCTTCGTGAGGAAATAATTAAAAATAGTAACACTAATTATACCTGATACTATAAGTTCCTTACATGAAATTGTTCTCCTCTACCGCATCTAACATTTCTTTCTTCCTGAACACGATTATTTGCTCCCATCTTTCCAAACCATCACGTGAGGCAGGCCCAGTCCACAAAGGGTGGAACATGGTTTGTCTGAGAATACCACAGTAATCCCATGGTCCTCCCAATGCATGGGGAAGTAGGTCACTGCGGACACTTGAAAATGTTTAGTTCTCCTTTAAAGCATATGAGGAGAAACCACTCCCTTTCCCTGACTTTGTAAATTATGAAAGAAAATTAAGCCTAAAGCCACTGCAGGCACCCTACTACCATTTCAGGAACACTAACACGTGGTGTATGATAGAGAGATGAGATACTAAGTCCCAGGATCACTGGAGACATTACTGGTCTGATTAATTGACCAGTTCTGGAGATGAGCTACACTGGGTCTGTCTGCCATGTGAGACAAGGAGTTAAAGAAAAATAAAGCGAATTAGATTGGATTTTCTCCACTAGCAACAGAAAGCATCTCCACTGAAATATTCCTGCCATGCATTTTAATCCTACATTAAAATGTCACACCAGAATCTAACATAAATGAAACAACTTCTCACCTTGGACAACACAACAAAAGTAACGTTGCAACCCTGGGATCAAACAGGGTTTGATAAAGCTATATAAATGTTGAGTATATGACTGTTAGCTTATTAAACTCCCACAGGATGATAAATTGCTTCACATCAATAATGCATCATAGGACTAAAACATGCATAAAATAAACTTTGAATTGGCTTGATAATTATGGCTGTCTCTTATAGTAGAGAAATTGTGTTGAAATCACTATTACCCTGAAATGAACCTCTGAATCTATTGTCTACTCTTAGATTTGATTTACATTTCAAAGGACGCTTCAGACAGAATATGATAGTAGAACCCATCATCTCCTTAACCAATTTAGGGACATTCCTCTGAAACCTTTCCAACTCATACTATTGAAGTCTAAGGAATTTAGAACTATGTACTGATTTACAATTACAGTTCCACAGTGTTTTATCAAAGGGCCAAAAATATTTGGCTTACATTCTAGTTTGTCTCCCACCATATAATTTTTATCACACTTGTTTCATCATTGCATTTGGTTTTAGTTTTTATGTACTGTGTTTCTAAACTTTTTAAAGTTTTTATTATATAAAATATGTGAAATTTCCTCAAATTAAAATTATTAAAGAAGACATATTCAGAAAAGTCCAGCCTTCATCTCTGTTCCTTTCAAATTATTCATTCATTTTGCCCAAGACGCAACCATTTCTTCCAAAAAAATTACTTCTATTGTCATATAGAGAATTATGTAGATAGAGATAATGATAGATGTGATATATATAAAATGAGTTGATATAGCTATATATTCCTATTCTCTTCCTCTATCTTATTAAACAAAGTGTTATGTGCTATATAAATTTTTCTGTACCTATAAAAATGCTTTTTAGAGATGATTTTATAACAGTGTGGTATGTTTCCTTCCAGTTGCATAGTATTTCATTGTTTGTAAGGACATCAGATTCATAACTTCCCCTTTCTTTCCCAGCACTGCTTCTGATTTCTACTAAGATAATATCTCTCTGGGATCTTCCTGTAGACAGTAAGATTACACACAATCTGGAAGGGTCAGAAATGCATCTTTTCCCCTAGAGTCATGGCTTTGTCCAGATGATCTGAGACTTAGTTATGGGGAAGGTTGCATCCCAAGCCCAAGTGTCAGCATGCTACCGAGTTTATCTGAGAGACAGAAAAAAATGGAAGTATAGATAGAGCTCACCATCAGTATAATGAAAGGGGTTTAGTCGGCTTTAGTTTCCTATAAAAAATCAGGGAAGGGGTACCTGGCTGGCTCGGTCAATGGAATATTCAACTCCTGATCTGAGGGTTATGATTTTATGTCCCACATTGGGCGTGGAGTGTACTTAAAAAATAAAATGGAATTCAAATATTAAAAATGAAATAAGAAATCAAAGATAAAGAGACAAAAGAATGTGATTACAAAAATTCTGAGGGCATCATATCCTTAAAACTTGCTTGCATTTCTGGGACATCTGCCTTTGGCTCAGGTCATGATCCCAGAGTCCTGGGACTGAGTCCCACATCAGGCTCCCTACTCAGCGGGGAGCCTGCTTCTCCCTCTGCCTGCCACCACCCCCCAACAGATAAATAGATTTTAAAAAATCTTTAAAAAGAAACTTACTTTCATTTCTCATAATTTTTGTCCCCTTTCCTTATCCCATGGTGCAAAGAGACTTGTGTGTTTGTGTTTCAGAACACAGATATGTAGGGCACCATCATCATATGGGTCATTAAGGGTTTCTTCCTAGACCCAGAAAACATGTTTAATTACAGAATGCATAAAAGCCAAGAATAAACGGGGAATGAAACAAGGATACCTTCCATGATCCACATCCTGAGCAAAATTCTAAAATATAAAAGAAAACCATTATTTTATTGTGATGGAATCCTCCCTTTGTCTTTTTTTATGCTTCTTTTCCTTGAAACTATATGAAGCAGATGATTTTCACTCCCTGTTTATTTAAGAAAAGCTTATGAAGACACGTGAGAAGAAGGTGAGTTCCCATGCAAGGGAGGCAGGAAGGGCCACACAGAAGGAGACTGGGAGAGAATGCAGAGGAGGTACTGCAGTCACACTGGGGCTTCCAGGTCAAAGACGGGGCAGACAGAGCCACAGGGAGGACAGGTGCTTCAAGGTCACTAAAGTTGGGCCAACCAGATCTGAGAAAGCACTGTATTTGTGGAATAATGGGAGCTGGAAGCCTTTCACTCTGCGAAGAAGCTGGGAAGGAAGGTTCTTTTTGGAGTGTCACCATCTCTACGTCAGCTCAGGAGACCTGCAGAGACAGAGCAGAGTTGTTTCCAGACCCACCTCTCCAAGGAGCCTCTTCTCCCCTCTCCCAGGGCCTCGAGTTAAAGCCCTACAGTAAGAAGAACGTATTCTTAGGTCTCCATGAGACAAATCTATTCTATAACATGGGACTTTTACTAAATGGAGAGAGGAAGCTTCAGCATAAACTGCTTGATCAGAAGTCAGATCCAAAAAGTCTTTCCCATTTTTTCTGTCTTTCGCCTTTTCCACCCGTTCCAGAATAACCAAATCTGTCACTAACAAGGATGAAAAAGCATTACCTGTTGGCTGAAGTCCAGAGTGTCCTGGGAAAGAGAAGGGAAGACATATACTTAACAGATAAGGAGGTAAATCTGTCCCTACACACAAGATCCCAGCCCCAGACCCGCCTCTTTAGATTTCTCTAACAACACAACCCACATGACATGATGCCAGAGTGGAGAAAAAAAGTGAAATATTTGACCCATGAAGCTTCCGTCACACAAATACAGTGGGATTTCACTAGCTTTAGTGGCTCTTCCTGCATTTGGCCCAGGATCCCAAACAAAGATCCCCCCACTTGTTAAACTCTCTCTATCTCTACAGGCCATAACTTCTTACGCTGCAACCCAGTAACAATGGGCTGTTGCTTTCCATTTTTCTTAGAAATCTGAGGTCCAATTGGGAAAGAAAGGCTTCATACAGGATCACTGGTACACAAAGACCTTATTGGATCAAAGCTGTATTTCGCCCCCACAGGATCTCTGTGGAGTCGTACCAACAGGTGCCTTACCCTTCTGATTCCTGAAGTAGATGAACAGCCCCACCACGAGGAAGAGCAGACCCAGAACAAAGCCTCCAGTTCCACTCAGAATCTTGCTCTGTGCAGACCCAGACTGTGCCCCTGAGAAAAGAAAGAGTTTTAGTGATTTTTACAACAAATTCAATTTCAATGGACACTCTGGGATTGAGAACTCTGAGAATGAGGAAGGCAAGTTGCCTTGAAGATATTGAATAATTGGCAATTTCTGGAAAAGAAATTTAAAAATCGCATTGCAGAGATGCAAAATTTAGGCACTGAACTTTTAAAATATCACAGCTCTGACAAATCCACTACTTCAGCATCAGTTGATGTCCTGGGGTCCATGGAGTTCAACAGATTGTGCAGGGCGCCACAGCTAATGAAAGGCAGAGTCAAGATTGGATTCCCCTCAAGTCAGGAAGGTCCCTACATTATGGAGAATGTGCCTCTTCTGAGACCACAATCAACAACTCAGAGCAACAGTGCCTGAAGCACAAGCCCAGCCCGAGGCAAGGAACTGGTGCCCAGTGTGAAGAGGGAACCATGATCTGTGAGCCATGGAAAATGTAAAAACATGGACAACTTCTTTTCAGCCTGCCAGGCATAACTGCCTCAACAGGGAATACAGGATCTATAGAAATGATCACAAGATATCTAGGAACTATCAAAGGATTTCTACCACAGGATATCACTCAGCAACCCCCTGTGATCTGTGCTGAAGAGAAGAGATCATGGAGCAAATGAAAACATGGTGTAAGGAGAGAGAACCCTGACACTCAGGAAAAGCAAAGTCCCCTCCTTAGTGCGTGAGGAACTTAG